>JAUMHH010066435.1:0-22947 GCA_032359455.1 Chlamys rubida
AGAACTAAGACAATAGGTATGATGTCATGGCATTGCGACATCAGAACTAAGACAATAGGTATGATGTCATGGCATTGCGACATCAGAACTAAGACAATAGGTATGATGTCATGGCATTGTGACATCAGAACTAAGACAATAGATATGTCATGGTATCGTAACAAAACAACAAGGATACATGTCTTCACATTTCCTTTCTTGTTCTGAGGAGACTTGCTAAACTAACTTGTTTCATAAGCTTCATAAATAGATTCTGTATAAATTGCACATTGAATCTGCCCATTATCCTTAGAAAGTAACCAAGAGATCTTCCCAGAAAAGTTAGAAAGCCATGCCTAGAATCCTTACAGAATCTTGAGAAATTTTGAAATTCAACAAAAAATTTAGAATGCTTCATTTTCAATAGACAAAGATATAACTTTGAAAAGACTAAAGACTGTCAACAGCATGTCAAACAACTATACATTAGCTAATTTGATGATGAGGTCAAGATAGTGATGTCACAAATACTATCACTGGTGTTGTTGAAGTGTTCACAACAAGTATTGCTCTATATTTGGTTACTTCACAACAAACAGCAACAAAAAAAAAATTCGCAACTTTATTCAAACCATATTTGACGTACATTGGAGCAGTAGGGCAAGCCCAACAACAATTGACGTCCTTTCAGTTTAGTCCCATTCCTACAATTAGTGAGCTACCTTAACAATCTATAAACAATATCTGAAATTTCTCAATACAACAGGCATGTCTATACACAGACATAACTGGATCCCACTACTCCTGTTGGTCGGCACCTCACTGCAGAGGTCACACATTGTCACACAGGATGTCCATACTTTCAGGCAGTTCTTCTAGATAATATTTAGTGTTTTATGGTCACGAAGGATGTCCATACTTTCAGTCTGCTCTTAATAGCAATATTTTGAGTTCTTTTGTTACACATGGATGTCCATACTTTCAGACAGTTCTTGTAGACAATATTTAGTGTTTTATGGTCACACAGGATGTCCATATTTTCAGGCAGTTCTTATAGACAATATTTAGGGTATAGTCACTCATGGGTGTCCATATGTGTGTTCCTGGGTCTCTCTCCTTTGTCAGGCAGTTATCTATATTAACTAACATTAATATCAACATTTGGAGTTCTGTGGTGTTGCTGCAGTAGATTACAGGTGTTCTGATGTGTTGTACTTCATCATCGAGTCAAAATCTTTATAACTGACACGCCCATCTCCATCTCTATCTAACTCCCTACAAGACAACAGGAACAAATAGAAACAATAAGCGTTACATGTTGGGTTTTTTTTTAATAACAAAACTCTTACAGACTCAAGCTAAAATTTCCTACACATGTACACAATGCTCATAGATATAATATTGTGATTTATCTGTATGTTTATTTTTATATACATATTATATTTGTTGGTACATGTATTGCAACAAGACTTCTTTTAATTCATGTCATATGTTTGGTATACTGCACATAAAACATGTAACCAAGAGACCAGTGTCAGTAAGCTAGCTATATTAACAAATCAATCTTCAAGATTTTTCCAGAAATCACTTGTATATTTGTTGAATTAGAAAAATGTCCCAGATTCAATATCACATTATATCAACTGTTAAGAAAACAAAAAAATTAATAAATAATAAAAAAAAAAATTACGAGATACTCAATTTACTTGAACATCAATGAACAAATGGGCATACAGGAGTAAGTACCTGAATAATGATTGGATACAATGGTGAGGAATGTGGGGTGTAAGTACCTGAATGTTGATTGGATACTGTGATGGGGAATGTGGAGTGTAAGTACCTGAATGTTGATTGGATACTGTGATGAGGAATGTGGGGTGTAAGTACCTGAATGTTGACTGGATACTGTGATGAGGAATGTGGGGTGCCACACAGCTTACAGCCTTCTCCAAGTCTTCAGCTGTCAGAAAGCCACGACCTGGAAAAAGATAACATTTAACAATATTTGGACAGTGTATTAATACCATGTGGTTCTAAAACATTTTGACCCTGAGGATACGCAGTATAGCCAGGTATTTTCACATATTAGTATTATCTGTGATGTATACTACAATGCAGCCTAATATTATGGTAACAACTATAATTATGGTAATCATCATTAGCATATGTGTTTTCATCTGCATAAAATCCTATTCTTCTATGATAAGGGGAGGTAAGGCAAATAACATATATATATTTTTACTGAACACATTTGATAGTTGTCACAAGAGGAAAATCTGCAAAAAAATGATACGCTCATATCTCTAGATTGTGAAATTTGTATCTGTGTATATTTAATAATTCCCTTGTTTTAGGTAAATATCGTGAAAGTTTAGAGCCACAAAATAACCTACTATACAGTAAAGCTACGTAACTGTGACACTGTGACCAAACATTATCTTGTGATGTTTGTTTGGAGTTCATTCATTAACTGACAACAAATCTAAAAGGTACCTGGTACACAAGAATGCTTGTATTGGTAACATTTTAATAATCCTTAATTCGGAAATAATTAATTATTGATTAAGCGAGTTAAGAAAAAGTAAGGGAGATAACTAACACAAATCATATTAATAATGTGTAAGAAACGTAGTATTCATCCTTAAAGACCTGACACTTTAACAGTTTGAGTTGTAAACCTGATAAATGGTAGCCCCATAGATTTTAATTTCATCTAAATAATTCCCATATTCTACTTTTCAAGTACTGAAGATATTTAATTAGTAAATTTGAAGTAATTACTTAGTACATTTGTAGTAACTTTATTTAAGCCTTTCCATATCTGGATATATCTTAGTTTTGATCCTATCTTTGCATGGTGTAAAAATGTATGTTTTGCTTGATATAAAATGTTGCTTGACATGAAAAAAATATTTGAACATTATATGAAACATTAATTTGGAAGTCTCAATTTTCAGAGAATCATAAAAAACATCATGAAATATTTTAATACATTGAGAGACAACAGAGGCAGATATATAGATTGTCGCTGAAGAAAGGTACAACTGTAACAATAGACACACTGTGGGACAGAAATAATTAGTTAACAAATCACATAGTGTGCTTGGAAACGCTACACAGAACCTAAAATCACACAAATCAGTGGTGTATAATTCCACTAACAGCAGATTTAGCTAATGTTAAAATTTAGCTGAGGCCAAAAAAAATCAAAAGAATGAATTTGATGATAATTCGAAGCACAGGAAGACAACAGCCTGAAGTATCTCATTATAAAAACTTTTATTGATATTACATCTGCTGGATAAATAGATCCAAAAAAGTCTCTTGCTTCTGAGTACCTACTGGCAAATCAATTTAACAACCTAAAAGCATCAATATTTGTCAACTCCAGCCAGCACTAAAAATGATGTTAGCACCCCTCCAAATGTAAAAACATAATTTAAATCTATAGTATAATTGTTTACTAATGTAGGTATACAGAGGAGCAGATTAATAAAAAGATATTTTTAAAAGCCTATACAACCTATGCATTTGAAGAACAAAAAAATACAAATTTTGCATACTCCCAAGCTGTTTGTAAATCAGGTAAAAAGAGGAGGAAATTTTTATTTTGACTTAATTAATTGCATTTATCTTTCACCTTTGATCTAACTATTCAAGACATGTTTGATTTATTCAATATGATATATACATACTCTATATATATAAAGTTCGAAACAGAATAAAAAAATCTTTCTTTAAAATGACCAAAATGTTATTGGTACCTGCTCAGTATCAGTACTGAGAGTAGGTTATCTCCCCTACACCACACACAGAACTTACATTGTGAATCAAATGCCATGAAGGTATGTCTGATCTCTCCATCTTGGTCAGCCTTCGACATCTTTTCTGTCATGGCAGCCAGGAACATAGGAAGATTCAACCCTAAAACAGTCCATTACTATTAAACCACAACAATATATGAGTATGTATGTATATCTCCAAGTTTTGAAACACTTAATTATTTATGTTTAATTATTTATGTATTTTATTTAGCTGAGTTTAGATTTTATATATATTCTGCAGTACCTCTACTTAAACTTTCCACAAACAAACTGTCATGTTATTCAATAGGTGGATAGCAATTGTATATTTATATTTAATTACTTGGACTCCATATGTAGAAATGTAATCTCTTTTTATTCTAATAGCATCCACTGACTCACCTGTGCTATCTCCATAACTTTCCATCAAATGGTCTGCTTCAAGCTGGAAAATAAAACAGTATTGTTTAAGAGCTCTGATCAAATCATTTCATATATGTGTTCAGATCAGCATACATGCTTTATACATAATAAATCCTAACATTTCTAATAGTTTTAATTATGTAAACAATATTACAGTGTTATAATGGAATATTGTAGTTATATAAATAAACTCTCAATTGTTATATTAACTATAATAAATAAATATAATACAGTGTTACACTGAAAGTTCTAGTAATGTAAACATATTAGTGTAAGGTGACCAGAGTACTTTACATTTTTGACTGTTCACACAAATACACAACAACGTATATGTTTTCCTATGCTTTTCATGGTGTAAGATATTTTGATAAAGAAGCAGTGTATTCTGTATTCATACTGCATGTAGTTCCACTTCATAGTTGTTATTATCCTTAAATTATCATATTTACCAGTAAATAATATTTTTTCTAATAATGTAAATAAATAGAAAATGGTGTTTAAAAAATAACCCTTGTGTGCTACACTCAGCAGAAAATAATATTTCATTTAACCTCTGTGAATACTTGTTTCATAAAAAGTTTAATATTCTTTCAATAACTTTAATTAACTAGAAAATTATTTTTATCTTTAATATCCAAAGGTGAAATGTGGCTCCCTAAATATAATTTGGTGAACAGCTGTTCTAACTTTGGTAATACTCTATTTAATGGTGTAAGATAAATTATCTGTTTCTAAAATAGATTAACCCTTTCACCCCTAGGTAACTTTAGTAGACTCTACCATACATTGATCTGGATGAGTCCATTATGGTCTACAGTGGTGAAAGGGTTAACCAAGTGACCTTATAAACTTGATCTTTGACCTTAATCATTTTTCATATTACCAGCCAGTGGTAGGTATATACAATTAAAATAAGATCCCTCAATCATTTAATTAAATTTGAAAAATAAATACTTCCCTAACAAAGTTATTACCTTGGAGGGTTTGTATCCAAATATTTCTGCTACAGCTATCTTCAGGTCTTCTCTGCTTAAAAACCCTTTGCCACCAACATCTACTTGATGGAAAACCTGAAAAATAATACAACAAAAGATCAGTAGGATTATACAGGAATATCCATTCCTATTCAATCATCTATACACAATTGAATCCTATGAGTTTCCACAAAATCAATGGTGCTCCGATAATAATGCCGATAATCAGCCATATCAGATATCAAGTCAATTTACTTAAATCCTTATAGTGCCCTCTCCTTACGAAAATACTGCATCTGCCCCTGTCCAGTGCTAACAAATCAATAACAACCAGTGTTTTTCCTGCCAGAAAACAAAAAATCTTAATTAAAAAAAAAAAAAAAAAAGTTATTAATTTAATTTTTCTACAAATAGAACAATTTCAAGTCCTGAATTTTCTTATAAACATATCTCTTATACATAATACTGTTTGCTGGAAACTTTTTTCATGCTTTTAAACTTAGTGATGGGTTATCAGCTTAAAATCATAACTGATAATCGGTTTGTAATCAGATGTAGTAAACTGATTGATGATCAATTTATATTTATATAGGACTGAATTACGAAATAAAATGAAAATACGACTGTTACATCAATGCAATTATAAGTTGTAAACTATACATAAGGTTTTGTTCTTTTACGATAAATCGATTTCAAGCAACTTTCTATGCAGTTTTGTCAATCATATAGCAAAGAGCTTAAGAATAAATGACTTTCAATGCATAATTTATATTGAGTACATTTGACACTTTGATTTCAATAATGAACCAATTATATTCCCATGTCAGGTCCATTTAAAAGAAAATGAATAGAAAGACATCCGCTCCAGACAAGATTATATTCGAATTTGAAATAAGAAGAGAGGTAGAGCTGATGGTAAATAGATAGCTTGTTAAAAAATGCAATCATAATATGAGTTAAAGGTGGTCTTGAAGACCATGCCAGGGGGCATACAATTTAACTAATATTCAACTTTATAATGTATACCAGTAAAACAATTTCTATAAGTATTTGGCATTAAATATAACATATTGAATATAATAAACATTATGAAATGTTGTATAAACAACACCAATCATGGTAATAATGCTACAAAATATATATGAACATCAAGTAGGATAGGTAAATCTAACTGCTCCCTTCAATATGGCACATAAACAAGTTTATATTTACAGACGACAGAAGTCGTTTTTCTTCTTTATTTAGGTCCTTCGGCATTGTTCTGTAGCCATATTGTCCGAGGTCAAATCCAGTCCGGCCACTCATCACAAACGATAACTTTCATTGTTCATCTCCAGGAAAATATTTCTTAGGGCATTACACCCTGAAGCTGTTGTGGTCAATTTTCCTGACAGGTCCTTGCAAAGATGCAAGGAAATTCCTTGGGTATCCCCGGAAGTGATTTTTCATTGGCTGATTGTAGTCATGTGACTTAGGTAATTAACAGCCAGTCGGATGGGAATAAATTTCAATATGGCTACATAGATGAAGTTACTCCGTTCGTCTGTGGATTATTTACGAACTATTGGCCACAATTTTGGTCCAATATGTCGAGTCACACTGCCAGAACAACAAGATACAGCACAAGAAGGCTTCGGAAACGACCAGTTGTGAAACAAGCGTCTACAAGACGCCAGAATGAGGGTAAGTTTTGTTGAGGTCATTGTGTATAACAGCAAGTGTAACGTTATCTGCAAACCTATAAATATATTAAACATGGCATACACAAAGAGATAAATGCCAGACGCCGCTTAGAAGAAACCATGAACTAAAGTTTGTTATCGACGATCCAATAGTTTTAAATATGCATAGTTTGCCTCAAATAACTTCAGTAATCGACCAAATATTGATTCAGAAGTCGAGATAAACACGTCGAGATTCAATCAAATCGATGGCAACGAAATGATCACCATTCTCCATTATAACACTACCCGTACTAGCCATATCGCTCTTAAAATGTATTCTGTTCGTTTGTTATTTCAGGCAGGATACAATTACTTATGTATAGCATATTTCCTATAATATGCCGATAGGGTTTAAATACATTGCATATTTATAAGTTATTTTCCGTAGATCAATATTATTGTTCCAACCAATTTAAAGATCCACCTAATTCCTTTTCTCATAAAACATTTAGATTTTTAATAAAAAAAAATTGTGGTTTGCACTAGTAATTTCATTGCATATAGTACTCTCACACCATTCCACAACATATTAAAAATGACCACTTTGTTTAATTAATTTATATGAATGACTATTAAATGTAAAACTAAAAGCAGATTTAAACATATTCAATATTGGGAACTAGATCAACCATTTTTTAAATAAAAATTCAGACAAATTATGATTATTTTTCATAGCATACAGTAACTTTTACATAGAATCACCAGTGGATGTTGATATATTCCATGTTTTTTATCAATATCAATATATACATGTATGCAAGTAAACCTCATTGGGTCTTACAATTGTCAGTCTGTGTTTAAAAAGATTCCATTTTTTGCAAATGAATTTTAAAAAGAACGTAATGAATTTCAAGTTAATTTTATCCCTGTTTACTAAGACATTTTTACTTAAATTTCTAAAATGGACTAACTCAGTTTTGCAAGACAGTCATGTATATAACAGGGGAGGGTTTGAACCCGGGACTCTCCTAACTCTAGATGGACGCTCTTCCAATTGAGCTACCTGGTCACAGAAGATCGACCCAGTCCAGATCCGCTACATTCCTCCCTCCTTTTTCTAAGTATTTGCCTTTGAAGACAACTATTTACAAACCAGGTTCCGGTATCCCCTTGCCCAGCGTACACCCAATTCTTGAAATAAGGGTTGGTCACAGGCACCACTGTAACAGGAGAGAAAAAATGCACAGCCACACTAGGGTTCGAACCCGGGATGCTCCAAACTCTGGACAAACGCTTAATCGATCGAGCTACCTGAACGCTGACAATCGACCCAGTCCATTTACACTACTTAGACCTAGATTGGGTTCAATTCAGTTTATTCCAAAAGCAGTACAGCTTATAGGAGTCAATATGGCCTAGTCATTAAAGGTCAACAGACGTTTGATACAGACCAATTATAAATTTACAAACGAGTAGATTATGAAAAGTCAAACAGGTCCAGTCCAAACCAGGGTTGAAACAGGTAATTTTGTTTGCTATGATGTATACCTGTTGTTTGTTCAAATTGATTCTAATTTGTTACATTTTCTTGTCCTGTTACAAACTGGAACTTTTAACAAACCCTTGTAACAAAAGCTGTATATGCATAACAAGTACTAGTAAGAGGCACGGTAATCTAGTGGTAGGACGCCGGGCTCGTGACCGAAGGGTTGCAGGTTAGAATTGTTGAATGCTAGCTGTTAGCACCGAAATGGCAGCTCCGGCTGTATGCTCCCCAAGGAGTTGAGAAAGATATTGGCTGGTTGCAAAGGCCCTATAACCACGGATAATAATTTGTGAACCAGTTTGAGACGACCTACGAACTAGGTTGTGATAAAGCGGTATATAAGAACCTCAAATTATTATATATACCTGAAGCTAGGTTTTAAAAAGTGTTTTCCTCAGGGGCATGAAAAGTGATGAGGTCTTCTGTGCTGTTGCCTAGTTGTAATCTCTGTAGCAGACTTCATTACATGGAGCAGAGACTGCGTTTAAAACAGCCTTTTCAATGTTTTGATCGATTAAAATGGTAATTTAACATGTTGCACTTTAATGTTTCAGGAAATGCCGACATACAGAACACAGACAATGAAGATGACTCGAGCAGTAAGCCATGTCATATGCGATACAACCTACGAAAACGCCAACCAGAGGGCAGTACTAGTCCATACACTGGAGGGCGAAGTCACAGTCTCTCGGAGTCCTGCACACCAGCTAAGAGGAGACGCAAATCATCCACTCGCTCTGTTGCTCCATACCTGAAAGGTATATTAATTGAAAAACCGCCAATTTAAACTGCAAGAATTTATCATCCTTGTGTACAGGTTCTGGCAACAATTAGACTTTAAAAACAATGTCAAGCAATTAGTTGAATTTGATAATCAATTCCATTTATAATTTCAAATTTGATGATGTTTACTATTTTGGACCCAGAATCTGTTTCAAAACATATTATGATTTAAATTCATGAACAGATTTTGTAAGTATTCCAATTTGAAATAGCACCTAAAGTAACTTGCAAATTTCTCATTTGTTTATGAAGCCGAGATGTCATTCTTAATAACATCATGATTATTGACCCTGACTGACCACAATACATTATAATCATAATATACTGCTAAAAATCTGTCAATACTAGGGTTGTCCCCTAATTGTACTGATAAACTGGTACGTACCTGATCATTTAATACATGAACCATGTTATTGATTTGTTTAATTGTACTTATGAGAAGTTTATTAATGTTTTCCTCAAGACATTCATATACTGGTAATTGTACAATGTACTTTATTTTAATAGGATGCCTGGTTGGAGCACACTATCTTCAACAGGACTTACCAGATGAAGTACTGCTGAAGATCTTTAGTTACCTGTTGGAATTTGACCTTTGTAGAATTGCATGTGTTTGCAAACGTTTTCGTATCATTGCAAATGACACAGAACTCTGGTGAGTTCAAATTATTTTTGCAACTTTAGAAAGAGTTTTATTGTTCTTTTAATGATTCATGTGATCGAAAAATAAAAATAAATCTATGCTTAATATAGAATTTCAGTTGTTTCTAAATTTTTCGTTAATTTTTACATGGACTTTTCCAGTTCAATCAGAATTTGTTTTGTTCAATATTATACATTTAATTTTAATCAAATGTGTTATGTTGTATTGACCCTTGTAATCTGTTTCCATTTTTCCAGGAAAGATATTTATCAGGATATATTTGAGTATGATTTCCCACTCATGCATCCAGAACCAAGGGTTTTTCGATTTGTACAACCACACGAGAATGAATATGAAAATCCATGGAAAGAAAGCTTTAAACATCTGGTAAAGGACAATTTTTAAACCATATTTTGTATGTCTGAACTAAATGATATTATAAACGAGATTTGTTTGAAAGTTTAATCCATATGCTTGACAACTGATAAATATGATCTGTGTTGGATTTAAAATCATGACTTACACAAAAATCTTTTTGTTGGTCAAATATCATGAAATCATTTATTGACTTCTGATACAAAAATTGCATTATCCATTTGAGAAGAAAGAATTGTCATATAGAGTGCTTTTAAGTTTCCATGGAAATTTAAAGTGTTATAAATTTATTTATTTGACCTCTTTTATGTTTCTTTGTAACAGTATAAAGGAATCCATGTTAGACCTGGTTTTCAAGAAATGTACATGGACCACTCACGTGGAAGGAGACTTCGGGGCAGGGACATGACAGTAAGTTCCGGTTTCCTCCAAAGGGAAAAGGCCACCAAGAAAAAAGCCAGTATGGCAGAAAAAATGGCTGTGCATTAAGCATGCATGTTTTCACATATTTCTTAATCAGATATTGTATCCAGAAATGAATATTTATTCAAACTTCTTATAAAAGAATTGAGATAAAATATAAGGGTATATCATGTAATATCTAGGTACACACATATTCAAATATTAAATGGAAATGTTAAAATCAGTGAAAAACAAGTTTTTTGCAATGCTGTCTTGGCACATTTTTATCAAATTTTCCTAAAGAAAAAACTCATTCTTTTCGTGTAGACTATGTTAGTAAATTTACTGTATAAATTTCTTTAATTGATAAATATTTGAAGAAAAATAAATTCTGTGACATTTTATTTAATGCACACAATTTTTCTAAAATAAAAGTTATTTTAAGAAACAATTTTTAAATAATTGATAAAATGAAAACAAACTGAAATCTTTCCCTTGTCTAGATCTTAAGATTTCAATGGTAGAGTGGGACTTTTTTTACATTTATCACCTTTCGCTGTTTCATTTTGTTTTCTTTGCAGTGCTTTGAGACAATAGAGCAGGCATACAGTTTTGTTGATGCTGAGGAGATTGAGAGTCCGTTGATTCTGGTCCACTCTGGTCTATACCAGGGGGAGTACCTATTTGTGGACACCAATGTCTCCATCATAGGCGCAGGTATACTAATTACGTCTATACACTAAATCATAACAACTTGTATACTCATTGTTATATTTACGGTTAAAGATACAGGTAAAATTATTATTTCTCAGTCATAGGATTGGGTAAAATCATTATCACAATAAGTAGTGGGCTTTATATTACACATTAGTTACCTTGTTAGTTTGCAAACTTTTGTTATTTTGTAGCACCTGGAAATGTGATAGACCATGTGGTGATAGAGAGAGAAAGTGAATCCACCGTGATGTTTGTAGAAGGGGCCAAGGAAGCTTATCTGGGATACGTTACGCTGCGTGTAAGGAGCTTTTTCATAATATATACGATGAAAGTAAATAAGTAAAGAATAATGGCAATCTTCTTTGATAGAAAATAAAAATTTAATCTGTTGTACAATGAATACTCTGCTTTTAAAGTAGTCATTATTTTGGACAAGAATATTATCAGACCTGCATCATAATTTCCAGACATTGACTTGCAGAACAATGCCTATGTGTATACAATGAGTATCGTGTGACTGGTATGATCTATTTAGAATGAGTCTGGTATGATATATTTAGTATGTGACTTGTATGTTATATTTAGAATGTCACTTGTATGTTCTATTTACTATGTGACTGGTATGATCTATTTACTATGTGACTTGTATGATCTATTTAGAATGTGATTTGTATGATCTATTTAGAATGTGACTTGTATGATATATTTACTATGTGACTTGTATGATCTATGTAGTATGTGACTTGCATGATCGATTTAGAATGTCACTGGTATGATCTATTTACTATGTGACTTGTATGATCTGTTTAGTATGTTACTTATATGATCAATTTAGTATGTGACTTGTATGATCTATTTAGAATGTGACTTGTATGATCAATTTAGTATGTGACTTGTATGATCTATTTAGAATGTGATTTGTATGATCTATTTACTATGTGACTTGTATGATCTATTTAGTATGTGACTTGTATGATCTATTTAGTATGTTACTTGTATGATATATGTAGTATGTGACTTGTATGATCTATTTAGTATGACTTGTATGATCTATTTAGAATGTGACTTGTATGATCTATTTAGTATGTTACTTGTATGATCTATTTAGTATGACTTGTATGATCTATTTAGTATGTGACTTGTATGATCTATTTAGTATGTGACTTGTATGATCTATTAATTATGTGACTTGTATGATCTATTTAGTATGTTACTTGTATGATCTATTTAGAATGTGACTTGTATGATCTATTTAGTATGTGACTTGTATGATCTATTTAGTATGACTTGTATGATCTATTTAGTATGTTACTTGTATGATCTATTTAGTATGTTACTTGTATGATCTATTTAGTATGTTACTTGTATGATCTATGTAGTATGTGACTTGTATGATCTATTTAGTATGACTTGTATGATCTATTTAGAAAGTGACTTGTATGATCTATTTAGTATGTTACTTGTATGATCTATTTAGTATGTGACTGGTATGATCTATTTAGAATGTGACTTGTATGTTCTATTTAGTATATATGACTTGTATGATCTATTTACTATGTGACTTGTATGATCTATTTAGTATGTTACTTGTATGATCTATTTACTATGTGACTTGTATGATCTATTTAGTACATGACTTGTATGATCTATTTAGTACATGACTTGTATGATCTATTAAGTATGTTACTTGTATGATCTATTTAGAATGTGACTTGTATGATCTATTTACTATGTGACTTGTATGATCTATTAAGTATGTGACTTGTACATTTTAGTTCTCGCCTGACATCACATCTACAGTACCCCACCATAAACACTACGCCCTGGAGGTGACTGAGAATTGCTCACCTGTTGTAGACCACCTCCGTATCAGAAGTTCTTCTGTTGGTAATGATCCCTCATTTCAAGTTATAATGTTTATATGTTTTTTTTTTACACACTTGATATTTCAAAAGAACCTTCAGCATTTAAATATAGCAACTTCGCTTGGATGTTTCTGGGGGTATGTTTTATTATCTGTGTCCAACACTTTGGTAATTTATATAGAAATAACTTGTATTGATATCCCTTTCGTTTAAGTGTATGAATCAGACTTTGTATTTTATTAGCCCTACTGTTTGTGTAATGGGATTAAAGGTGTTTAATCATATAGCTCCCTTGTTATACTGTGAAAGCGCCTGTGCACTATTTTGTCATGTTGTGAGCAATATTACTCTGTGTAACATTGTTTCTGTTTTGATGACAACAATGATAGTTGCCCTATGCTCCTATAAATGAAAACATTTAAACTTTTTTCATAACCATATACAAAATGGCAACTTATTATGCATGTACCATTATTCTTAACCCTGTGTAAATAGAAATAATATATTGTCCTCAACAGTTGGTGCTGCTGTATGTGTGTCGGGATCAGGCGCAGACCCGGTCATCAAACACTGTAAGATCAAGGACTGTGAGAACGTTGGCCTGTATGTCACCGACTATGCACAGGTAAGAATGCTGTCCAAAATATTCAAGGTTTTTATGTTCCTAATAACTAGCATTACTGTTGAAATTTTAGTTAAGTCTGACCTTCATAAAGCAGGTTGTCAGCATCTGTAACCAAAAAAATATACTCACAAACTTACTTGATAATGTTTTCATTATTTTCAGGGGAGCTATGAAGACAATGAGATCAGTGGGAATGCCTTGGCAGGAATTTGGGTAAAAAACCATGCTAATCCCATCATGCGGAGAAACCATATACACCATGGAAGGGATGTGGGTATTTTCACCTTCGACAATGGCCTGGTAAGTGTTATAGCTCACTTCCATATTAGAGTTTGTCTTTGAATGATAGTGACAAACGTTGTACAACCAACCTAGGTTCTCTCTTGATGTATGTTGCTGAAAACTGTATTGACCTAAATCTCACCATTAACCCTTTCACCCCTATGTAACTTGAATGAACCCTACCATGCATTGATCTGGATGAGTCCATTATGGTCTACAGTGGTGAAAGAGCTAAGATGAGAGGATTGCCCAGTCATAACAATTGTATGACAATTCATAGATCCAGGTCGTTTTGCCCTAAATCCAGTTCGCCCAAGGTTCTTTTGCCCTAATATAATTATATAATTTCTTTCATTTCGATCCGTGTGTGTAAGATAGAACTGTCCAGGGTAAGAAAGGGCTGTAGGAAATTTCTATCTTATACCTCATTTCACGTCATGTGACGTGATGTCACACAACTATGATATGTCGTCATAAATTTGGAAAACTCTGATGCCGCAATGCGGGAAAAGCATCGTGATCAAATTAAAACCTATCATGATTTATTTACCGTACTTAATTGTACGTTAAATGGATGAGATTAACTTTCGTCTAAAAAAGCTCAGGGGGAAAATTGATATTTTCAAAATGGTAGCCAGTCCAAAGGCAGTTCATGGTTTCTGAGCTTATTCTGGCAGTTGGAATGAGAGAAAAATACACTGTCATGCCCAAGGGTGTAGGATAGGGGAATTTCACGTCTGGATTTTCAAATTTTGCAAAACCTATCCTACACCCCTGGCCCTGGGCATGAAAGAGTCTTCTAATATTTTAAGTTATAAATATCAGTTGAAATATATTTAATTATTTAAAAGCTCACTTTTTTCATGTTTCACCACAGAATTAGATCTATAACTTATAAGTCTGTGGTTTCACAAGCAAATGTCTCGATGAAGGAATTTCATGTTACATTGTATGTGTAGACAGGGATAGACACAAAAAAAAATTGTTTGGTAGTCCACAGGACTAGTTGAATAGACTATTTTACTAGTACTTCGTCAATGTAACTAGTCCAAGATTTATAAGGAAACGTCGCGATCTACAGTACAAAACATCAAAAGTAATCGATTGTAGAGGACTTAAAATATCTACTGCCGTAAAAATAGGGGGAAGTTTTAGGAAAATTTTGACAATTATCATGCAATTTATCTTATTTCAAGCAGTTTTCTAAATTTTAGAAAGTAATATTCTTATTTTATAATCATATTTTTCACAAGTCCAAAGGACCAGTTAGGTTAGGTGATTCACTAGTCCTTGCTGAAATCTACTAGTCCAGGACTAGTGTTAGTGTCGACCCCTGCAATACACGTACTTCAGTTGTGTGTCACTTCGGTGTCACAAACAATCACTGATATAATATATTTATGTGATAATCAAATGGATGTACACATTTCTTCAAAAGGATTGTTGGTGAACACTACAGTTCAGGCCCTCCAGATGAAGTTTCACCTAGCAAGCAAACTTGCTACAATTTCCAATCTCCACATGGGAAATATCGTGGACTCGTACAGGTATAAATAAATCACAAATACTGTTAAGGAAGCTATGCACAATTTTATTGTGGAATTTTCCTCACAGTACATCCAGCATTCAAGAGTTTAATGAGTGTTCAAGATGTACACTGTAGTTTTAATACAAGTCTAATCAACACAAATATTTTATCAACGGAATTCATACACTCAAACTAACATTTGGATAACATAGATTTACACTGAAACAATTACGATAACAACATATGTTTACAACATAAATATAAGCTATAAATAGTACTCTACAGTAACTTAGTTGTGAAATTGTTTTTAGGAAGTGTCTGGATATTTAGCTACATTTACTTCAATTTGCAGTAAAATTGCAATATACATGCAGCCTTCAGATTTAATTAAATGTAATTGTTATCCAAACACAAATTGAAGCATGTAAGTTTCAGTTATCAAAGATCACAGTGATCTGGCAGAAGTGTTTACCTACATTACAACATGTTATTTTCAATTATTTGAATTTTACCCCTTGTGATTACTTATTCTGATATCCTGAAGACTTGTGTCACTAATCTTCCTCAGGTTAGGTAAATTTGGTTTATTGTGTTTGAAATACTTGTATGTCAGCAGGAAAGGTGAATATAGACTTGAATATTGTACAACAAAAAATATTCTCACATCTAACATGTGACAACGGTCACCTTTCCAACGTCCACAAATACATACTGCTACAATACCAGTAACACGTTTGTACACACTAGCACTGTTATCACTCCCACATACAGGATTTCACTGGAAAAGCCGATCAAAGGCACACCGTTAAGGATCCCTGTACCACTGCCAAAAACTCTAACTATGCATTGTAAACTGTTTTTCCCATCACAACTAAAGACGTGATAAATAATTTTTGAAAAAAAAACAATTCCTTGTAAGAGTATTAAGAACAATGATGAAGATGAAATAAACATGTATAATCAATGCGGATGTTCTGAGTGTAAATATGCATCTTGGCTAGACAGGGATTCGAACCCTGGACTTCAAACTGATTGAGATACCTGGTCAACGGAAGTGTCCTGGCACAACTAGCTGTGCTACAGTTATACTAAAAACGAAATTAAGGGGAGGTAACTGTATATACTTTAAAACGGTATACTAAAAACGAAATTAAGGGGAGGTAACTGTATATACTTTAAAACGGTGTAGGGATCCTTAAGGTGTCACGCCCATTGTTGATGTTGTGACTTATATTTTTAACCTAACAAGTCATCAAAACTATCTTTCCGAAATCTACAAATAGATTTACATATTTATGCTCATAACATAAAGTTATGTCAAAATTAACAATTAAGGAGATGTATCTGATTACCAGCACCCAGATATCGTACTCCATTTTGAAGTGTGTTTCAACTTCAAGGACTCGTATATGTCTCAAAAAAATGGAACCTCATGTGTTATTTTCGTTTAATGCAAACAAATATATTTTTTGTCAAATTCTACATGAAATCATTTTAATAATAAGCCCTATCTCTACGGCAATGGGTGATCCCAACATATTCTCACCATTAACATTTCAAACTCGCTCTTAAAACTTGATACATTATGTAGGTCACTCACTCTCAAGAGTTGAAAGGTCCTTGAGACCCTGATCAAAATCTGAGACAACAGCCAATTTAGTTAACTTTGATCAAAATCAGGACCAACAGTAAATTGAGTCAAAATACATCAAATTATTGTGGGATCAAAAATAATTTGTATCATTATCATTATATCAGCTTTTAAACGAGGTAACACATTAAATGAGATGTACAGATGTATGCCCTTCAGAGGTGTACACTTCTAAAGACATTTACACACTTAATGACATGTATAAACTCTATGCATCAAGCAGCTCTCGTATGTCTGTCAGCAAGCAGTACACCAACTAAACAATGTGGGGTTGTTGTAGTTTTGTGACCAGCATTTTAAAGACATTTTGACATATAAGATTGGTATTTAATTTGACAAATGAAATTATTATTTTATACAAAAAATGCGAGAATTTTTTTTTCTACAAGTGGCAAATGTAGCTAAGCATTACTGAGGAAAATGATGTACCAGGTAATCAAATATGTAAATAAAACTCCTAAAAAAATCTTGAAAATAAAGTCAAAAGACTGAACAAAACAATATCACTTAAATATAATATTACCTGTTTAACAATCATGGAATATCACCTGTTAAACAATCATGGAATATCACCTGTTAAACAGTTACGGAATATCACCTGTTAAGCAGTCATGGAATATTACCTGGAATGTTGGATAACAAGTCAACCATAGTCACTAGAAATATAATCTAAAAATATTAATAGAACATCAAGAGTAATGAAAAAGACGAGAGAAGACAACTATAAATAAAACAAATGGAATGTTTGTTGTGTAATGGTAGGCATTTATATATACATGTAATACTAATAATTTCTGAAATTATTTGTCTTTGAAAAGTAAAGTGAAAATTTGATAGACATGTTATGACATATTGTGCATTGCTTAGACCTTGCAAACAAAAAAAATATTGGTGATGTTTCCTCTTAACTCATTCACCCCTGAAGACACATTTGAACTCTTCCAATTCAAAGGATGGAATAATTCATTATGAAATTTCAGGGGTGAATGAGTTAAATAAGTTTTAATCACTAGTAATACACTAGTCTAGAGTATGCAATAAACTTGACAGACTCGATGGGATCGCCATGGTTATATAATTATGTGATATCTAAATTTGTGAGTAAACACAAAAAAATCATATCTCGCCAAAATAAAGAAGTACATGTACTGATGTCTACATAAATAGAAACAAACCAACCCTCATATCACATACTTAATTTACTAAAAAAGGTGAAAATTAATGCCACAAACCTAACTAGTGTACATCAAATTTTACACCACCAACCAAGTATACAAGGTAATGTACAACCCCAACCTTGTGTACAAACAAACTGTATAACATACAATTTTAAATTCCGTCCAACCAGCCGTGTAATGCTTCAAAAAAGGAAACAAAGCAATATTTTGTCCCGGAGACATAATTACCATTTCTATTTTGACTGCTTCAAATGAGATCAAATTCTTTCTCAACCGATATCACACACAACATTGCACATTTATCTTTTGTTTGATTTGTATATGTGTAACACCCTAAACACTGTTATACAACTCGGACAAAAATTGACCCTGAAACAAAGATAATCACATAATATAAAAAATGATATTATGGAGAACCTCACATTTTGAATTTTTAAATCTTAGTTCCCTAAAATAGTAGCTGATGAAGCTTTCTCAATATCTCGGATACAGTTACAAAATAATGTTGTCTGTAAATTAATATTGCAATTTATGTATTAGTAAATGGTTCAAATATTTATTCATATACATATTGAGATTCTACTCCAAAATATGGTACATTTTATACAACAAAGTCAATAAATTAATTGTTTAAACAAATATACACATGGTCTATTGTATAATAAAACAAAATATATTCATCATTTGTTTGAAATAAAAACATCTCTTCATGTTATTACCAACAGCCATTTATATTATGGTTAACTTAATTTACAACAGCTTTAAATATAACTACACATCAACAAGGTACTGTAGACAATAACAATATATTGTAAATATATTTCTGTGGTGCACTGCAGCACTCAGATTTTCTCAGTTCAACTAAAATATCCAAGGACAGGAACAAATTATTGTAAATATAATTTCTATTGGTGCACTCAGATTTTTCACAGTTCAAGTAAAATTTTGAAGTTACCGGTACATGCATCAGGAATTGGAGCTAAATCTATATATAGAGGATCTGTCATAGTTTTCCCTTCATATTAGATTTATGATACAAGTTTCGGATTTTTCATGTTTGCAACCTCTGTCGAGCAAATACGAAAAATCCAAAACGAGTATCATAAATCTAATGTGAAGGGAAACGAATGACAGATTCTTTTTATCATATAATACAGAGTAAACTGTATAATTGTTATCTGAAACAAATATTTTGCACTTGGCCGCCTCTGAAACGATGAAAATTGCGTCTGCTTCACAATAATGTGACGTCACATTGATTGTTCCTATTCGATTGTGACATCATTTCCGGAGAGATTACATAAACATAATTTATGTGATGGCTTTATGACACTGCATAACACAGTATTCATATGATAAATATGTATACCATGCATGAATTTTATGATTTTATATTTAACAGTTATCATAGTGTTGCACTGTTGAATGGAATGAAATCACTAAAATATAATCGCCACTGACATGTTTGTCTACTGTAACTTAACACAGTATAAAGATCTTTTTAACCGATAATTTATCAGCAAATAATTGTCAAACAATATACTGATACAAGAATTGTTTTAATCCTCCCTAACCCTGTTATGATCTCTGTCAAGAGGACAAAAACATGTAATGATAATCGCAGACCAAAGATAATACCTAAACTCATAATTCAAATACCATGAACATTCTTGGTCAAAGAAGTAGATGAGGTTATTTTGAAGATTCTTAATCTCACAAGTAGACATGTATTCATAAAAAGAACAAAGGCATTTACATGTAAAAGATACTTTCAAACAATACAATATGAACGATTAGCAGAATTATATATCCACAGTAATACCAGATATGTGAAATATAAATAAAACCCACTAAGGATTTTCATGGGGGAAAAGAGAGTTACACGTATAAACTTAGAAATGTGTTCAATTATAAATTTTGTATATGGAATGAATTGTATTGCAGCAAATAAAAAAAATATGTAAATTTGTGATGGAGTTTTGATATGAGATACACTGGATTACTCTCTAGATACCTCCACCAATGAAATGAGAAAAAAAAATGTCATTATGATCAATAAAGACCATATAATATAAGTTGACCATATTTCTATCTATGAAATCACAGCACATAATGAGCACAGTAACACACACACTAGCACAGTAACATACACACTCTATCATCCTATGGCGCTACACACCCTGTACAGTATACCACGTATTGATTTACATGTAAAATTGTGAACAAAACACTTCATGTTATTTCCTGTACTTCCTGTCATTGACAAAAACAACAACCATACTGATAAACAAAATATAAAAGCACGGACTTAGATAAGGGATAATCTAATTCCGTGATAAAAGGGACTATCTCCCCTTTTAACTCCTTAGGATAATGCCTCTAATGCTTTTTTCTTTATCATACTAAACTACAAGTATTATGATTAAGTTGAATTTTCATTAAAAAGATATTGACGCTTTCAGGAAAAGTTGTACACGATCTGCCATACTCATCAGTCTGTCCCCATGTTTATTTAAGTCACTTTTTTTTTATTGTAAATGCTCTAGATATGTATTATACCATGTCAAAATGTTAGGGTTGAAGAAGTAAGGTTTGTGATTTATTAAATTCCAAATGGAAATTATTCCGTTTGAATCTTGACAGGTTGTCCTAAACTGTTTGGACACTTGCTTGAAAAGGTATAATTACTGGCAATATACCAGAATACTTTTTCCCACGGAAAATAAAAACTCCATCATTGATTAACAAGATGTACAAATTATGTCTGGAAGCAAAAGGAACCCTCCATCTAAACAAAGTTGCATTTTCTTTGCTGGTACAAAAGAAATCAGTCATGAGACTCGACAAAACATGGTGAAGGACTAACAAATACAGCTGTTTAGTATTTTGTAGACATTTCTGAAAGAGATTTGTATCAGCTGATTTAATGCTTTGTCCTGGTAGGAAAGAACACCTACAGAGAAACATAAATATCAATCCCTGTCATAAGCCATCCTGTTTGTACATTCTAATCATTAACAGCACAATCATAAGATACACATACATTATAATAAGCCATTCATAAACAGTTTTCTAATCAATCTCTGAGGCAATATTCACAAATATTCACAGAACAAAAATAAAATCATGTGAGATTCTTATTTGAGAAGTTGTTGTGTCGTATAAGCTGAAATGAACTGCCATCATCAACACTGAACTACTGCCATCCCAACCTTCTATACTGAATGTACAGGAACCAAGGCTATGCACTTCACAGGACGTCCTGTCAAAAGGCTGTACACTTCACAGGACGTCCTGTTAAAGGCTGTACACGTCACTGGACACCCAGAAACAAGGCTGTACCTTTCACGGGACATCCCAACATCTACAGCTCTGACATGTAGGCAGTATGATGAGAATGGAATGTGGATATTTTGTGTAGAATTGTTATATATATACACACAACATCCCTCATCTGGCAGGAGTGTCGTGAACCTCGTGGGTGGTGTCCTGGAATCAACACAACAACGTTTTTGTAATTTAAAAAAAAATATAAAGAACTGTGATGGCTTGCGAACTGTGATGGCTTATGAAAGTATCTTTCAAACTGTTGTTTATTGTATTTCACATATAAATATCAAACACTAAAATGTAGATAATCAATGCTTTCATCCCAGGATGCCCAGGCAGAACCAATATCACAAGAATTCTATACAAGTATTTTTGATGTGACAAAAATGTTCCCCAAACACCAAGAACTGATCCCATGCCTACTACCACACTACAGATCTAATGCTGTTCAATGCTCCAGACCTCACGGCTTAAAGTGACTGGCAAACCAGTCAGCATTAGTAACACAGTTATGATTCCAAATTAACAAATGTTTGCTTTTAGGTTTAGATTTCCCTTAGATTCCATGGTTAACACAATATTTATTTAACATTCAACCCACCAATCTCCTATTGATTGACTTACAAATATAATATAACCTCTTGTTCAAATTAATTGTACCCCTTTAGGTTTCCTGAGTTAATTACACAACCACCTACTTATGGTCACCTTTATCCCAAGCCCTTTGGTTTCTATGAGTAACACAACCTATTCTGCTTAATTTTATCTCCTGAACCATGATTCTATGGTAACACAACCTCCTGTTCAAATTGTACCTATTTAGGTTGACAGGTGTAACATCCTACTTACCTTTACCTCAAGCCCTCACACAACGTTTTTGGCTTAATTTCATTTCCTGTCCCATCGTTCTATGGGTAACACAATGTATTTGACTTACCTTCATATTCTGTCCCTTGGTTGCTATGGGTAACACAATGTATTTGACTTACCTTCATATCCTGTCCCTTGGTTGCTATGGGTAACACAATGTATTTGACTTACCTTCATATCCTGTCCCTTGGTTGCTATGGGTAACACAATGTATTTGACTTACCTTCATATCCTGTCCCTTGGTTGCTATGGGTAACACAATGTATTTGACTTACCTTCATATCCTGTCCCTTGGTTGCTATGGGTAAC
>JAUMHH010066546.1:0-14143 GCA_032359455.1 Chlamys rubida
GTACAGTCATTACAATAGGTCAGCTGGCATCCTTTGCATACAAGAAGGTCGTTGGCGTTTCCCTCACATTTACTGCATACATCCCCTTCGTTGTTTCTATAGCGTTTCCTACCTTGCAACTGTTCGCCGGAATCTTCCAGGCTGGTTTGTTCCTCCATATTTATCGTTGTCGTACCCACATTCTATTTTCTAGATAGTTTGGAAATGACAGATTGCTATTAGTCAGTGGTACAGTGTTGTTGGATTAGGACGACTACAATCTTCCTCAGCCAAGCTTTACTTAGGATTTCCCCTGGATGAACTCCATCTGATAGTAGACTATAGGAGACCTTTGTTGTTGTGTGGGTTTTATTACTTTTTCTACTCTTGAGCATGTCGCAGGAGAAACGTGGCACCTTTACACATGACGTTTTGTTAAGGTCGTGGATCTTCTCGTTTAGAGTTGATATACTGGATTCTAACACCTTAGTGTTTTCCCGGAAAGATTCGGGGTCCTTGTGACCTTTGATTTGGTTCCATATGACAATAGAGTAATAGGGGCACTCCAAGAATATAACTTTGACTTTCTTCCCAAACCTATGAGTGTATTCCTGTAACCGCTCGTAATTTCTAATAATTTGTGATGTAGAAACTTGACTGTTGAAGTCGATGAAACGACCACTTTGTTGGTTAGGTTACACGTGCCAGCCCAAATGGCTAGCAGAATACTTCCATGCCGCTTGACAAGAGAATGTATCTCCTCTATAGCGTAGTTGATCAGGAAAGTACTATTTTTCCTGGTTTCACGATCCACACGATGGATTTTTCAGCTTCAGAAGAGGCTACAGATTTGACTCTCCCCCCTTTACTGTCACTCAATATGTCAAGTTTACGTTTGGGCTTGCGTAGAATTCCACAACCCACATTTTCCTCAGATTTTTTAAGGTATTTAGTAAGTTTACCGGCACTCATAGTATGCTTCTTGGCTCGATAAAGAAGTAAGAAGGTTCATACAGTTATGGAGCGACTTTACTCAATCAAGAAAAAAAAAGAACTGATCACCGGGTCCGCCATGTTCCTTTGTTAGACTTGGCTCATCGCTTTTTCTCCCATCACCTAGTCATCCGACGATGTTGTCCGTAAATTCGACATTCACATGTTGTATTTTGTGGCTACCTAAAATGATATTTCCTGAACCTCGAGCAATTCTATAACGCCGATGTTGATAGATTTTTCTATCTACACATAGACTACACAATTTTTTAACGATCCGCCATTGAGGCGTGCGAAATATCTAGTGATATCACTCATCCATTAAAGTGATGTCATCTGTTTATTAAGTGATGTCACACATCCATTAAAGTGATGTCATCTGTTTATCTATTGATATCACACATCCATTAAAGTGATGTCATCTGTTTATTAAGTGATATCAATCATCCATTAAAGTGATGTCATCTGTTTATTAAGTGATATCACACATCCATTATAGTGATGTCACGTGTTTATTAAGTGATATCAATCATCCATTATAGTGATGTCACATGTTTATCTAGTGATATCACTCATCCATTATAGTGATGTCACGTGTTTATTTAGTGTTATCACTCATCCATTAAAGTGATGTCACATGTTTATGTAGTGATATCACTAATCCATTATAGTGATGTCATCTGTTTATGTAGTGATATCACTCTAACGAATTTGTGATATCACAAAAAAATAAATTTGTTATATAACCAATCTATATTGAATATACACTTAAACGGTATGTAGTATGCATTACTCTAATGAATCGGTGATGTATATTTCATGAGAATGGCAGAATATCACGATTTTTTCAGGAGTGCTTCGAATCGACATCCTGCCATACTTGTTATTACCCGGAAAAAACCCACAAAATTTGGTATTTAATACATTTTCAAACTAACACGAGGTAAATATTGCTACAAATATCATTTACATGGAGTATTTAAGTAAACAGTGCCCCATAAATGTCTTGTTGAAGCGTCTTTCCAACAAATGCTGTTTTTCCTGTCAAAACGTCTCAGTCTTCTGTTAATTGATAGTGTATCCCCCACTTGTTGACGTCCATGTTATCATACTTCTCCTGTACACATAAAACTGATTATGTCACTCGAGTACACGTATGGCTTCGATCCTTGAACAAGACTTGGCTCATAACCAAGCATTGACACTCGTTATCACAAAGAAACCTGTTGTGGGTGCTACAATTCAAAATCGGAAACAAAATCGATTTGTCTTAAAACTTTTACACGGGGAAAAAAATCTGTGCAATTTAAACCGAAGAAAGAGATCAACCTCTCTGCAATGGAACGGCAAAATAACCTTAATAGTGGGGAAGATATAAAAGTCATTTATCGTATATTTGCACATGTAAATCCCATATACAAGACGTGGTGTCTCGTTTTCTGTCGAAATTTGAATAGGATTTCCATTTTCCTACACACGCGGAAAAGGTTTAACTTTCATGGTGTGTTTGCTCGGTGTTGAATACTCAGCAGGGAATAAAGTTTACAGTTGCGTCCCCAAATGAGTATTTTACGTTTTTGCATCGTATAGGAATACGTCACGGGAGTGGAAAGATCTGTATCACTTCTAACCTACGGGAGCTGTTATAGACCAACAGTCACTGTAGCTAGGGAAACACGATTCTTCGTCACTCCCGGAGATTTCACGAAGGCGAAGCCCGAGTGAAACATGATTAATCTAGGGGAAATAAAGAATCGTGTTTCCCTACTAGAAAGGCAATACATATTTAATTATAACGGTAATGTGACAATAACAATAACGTCTGCTTCAGTAACTCGGAACTCGGAGCCTTTTCTCTCATTTGAAATGTTCCGAATAAGGGAAATATGACCTAGGACACTTGAGTGCGAGAGATAAAACATGAAGTTTTGTTTCCCTGTCATGTGATCAATATACATTGTAATCTAATCAAAACTGCTGTTATATAGATGATGTATAATAACATCAGTTCTGACATACGGAAACTTTTATAGACCATCAATCACCGTACGATGCCATTCGTAAGCCTGTATTGTAACTATCACACTATCAAATGCTGTCTTGCAATATTGTTTCATCCTCTGTTTTATTTCTATATTTTTCACATCAGCACATTGATGTACCGCCGGGTGATTTTATCAAGATGAACTGGGGTCGTCAAGATTTTTGAGCATTTAACTTAATCAATTATCATAAAACTTGAAGAAATGCCTAAGGATAAATAATATGGCTCGTTGGTAGAAAAAAAAGGGAAAATAAGCAACATAGTAATGTGTACAGTATAGCTCCGCTTGTACATTACTTCATATTTAAAAGAAACAGTCTTTAAACGATACGAATAATTCATTGTACATATATTGGGCATACTTATGAACAGATGGACATCTCTTGATTTTAAAACCATTTTGTAGGATTAATTTGAAACATAATAGACCAAAATTATTTCTACAGATATTGTGTTTGTATTACTCAAAAATAAGGTAATTATTCTCTCGTTATAACAGTCTAAAACATAATGTTAAACACTAGCACATTAAGTTCTATGATATATATCCTTTATATACATGTACTTGTCATGATAACAAGGATGACAATGAAAACTCAGGTCGATGAATCTTACAAATAATGGACGGCGCACAAACCTACGTGATACTATAATACGTCACGGGAGCAGACTCCAAATAGCAGACAGTAGGGGCTCATCTTTGCTCCTATAGTAAAAGTACATATAGATGTGAATGGGGCAAATGCTCCCCATGCTAACAATTCCTCCCACATCCGGTTTTGTTTCTGTAACAAACCATATACGTTTTAATATCACCAGTATTATTTGAGGACATTTTATCCACAATTGATTTTTCTTAAAACCGAAATAACACCCGGGATTCACTAGACATATACTTATAGTGACTTTTATATCTATATGTCTTACAGTGTTACGGACTTACATGATCTACATATAACCTGATAAGGGCTGGGTATACGTAGCGGCTTCGATTTCGTGGTAAATGTTTATGTAACCGATTTGCGTTCATACCAGCATGAAATTGAAAATGCCATTCAATCCTTATGTGTTCTAGTAATTATATATTGACCTTAATACATATAATCCCCTACATGTTCGATATTGAAGTGTCTGTGTCGTCAGTGCAAACGAGATTACTGGAACAAAATATTTCATTTGCTTCTAACAATTGTCTTAAAATTGTTTCCACTTCATCTATTATAGTCTTCATCATAATAATAGGTAATTTCAGATTAAATGTCTTAACTTAACATATTATTACAATACAATCGCTTCTTGAATAAATGAGGCTGGTTCGACCCCTGGGGGATAGAGAGGGCGGCGCCCCTAGAAAGGAAATTACCTAAAATCCTGCTTTTAAACACTACTCGTTAATGCCAAAAGTAGATTACAACAATTTCAGTATGAAACATCATTTAGAAACAATCATTTCTTATATAAATGAGGCAGGTTTAACCACCGTTGACAGCGGGACGGGGCCTTAAAAGGAGAAATCTATTCAGATTTAGGCTTAAATGCTTTCTGATAGCTTTACTGACAAATAGTTACCCACTGCTGACCAAAACCACCATCATGGAAAACAAATTCTTACAATTTTTCATTGAAAGTTGAAAAGTTACCATTCTCCCTGCTCAGTCTTTGTAGCTATATAGTCAGGTGACCATTTAGGCCCATGGGCCTCTTGTTTGAAAGTGCATTGACTCTTAGAGCATCTGTAAGTTTTATAGTTGTATTTACCTTACAGACAATGGTGTTTGTCCACGCCCGGAATGACACTGTCAGGACGGCCAGTGTCCTCAATGAAATGGCCAAAAACAACGGTGACAGTGGCTTCTTTGTGCCCGACCGCTCAATCCAGTACGGAGATGCTCTGAAAACTGTAAGTATCAGACCACACAATCCAGTACGGGGATGCCCTTAAAAGTGTAAATATCGGACCAGAGTATCAAGTATGGAGATGTCCTCAATTTAATGACTTGTGATCTAGTTTATACTACTCTTCAAACATGAAAAACCTTTCTCTGTTATGTTACAGATATTTCTTTTGTCTGAAATCTTGAGTTGTTTTTAAATATATAAATATAATTTATATATAGAATATTTTGTCCTATCTGAACCAATCAGCTAATGTGTATAGATCTTGCCATCCTGCTATTCAGATGATGAGGTCACATTAAATAATATGTAAAATTTCATTGGTTGAAATATTCAGATGATGCGGTCACGGAACAAACAGCTGAAGGAACTGTTTCCAGATGGGTTTGGGTGTCACCACGCAGGCATGCTCAGACAGGACCGTAACTTGGTGGAGCGTTATTTTTCCGCGGGCTTCATCAAGTGTCTAGTTTGTACTGCCACCCTAGCCTGGGGAGTTAACCTCCCAGCGCACGCTGTCATCATCAAGGTGGGTCAAGAAAGCAGAATGTCCTATACTTATACACATACACTTTGTTTTAAATAACTTGGGGTCAAATTGGGAACAGTCTGGGAAACTTCTAAAGGATTTCAAAGAATAGAAGAATTAAATAAGCAACTATACTATTTTTCATTTTAGGGTACCCAAATTTACGATGCTAAGAAGGGTTCGTTTGTGGATCTTGGTATACTTGACGTGATGCAGATTTTTGGTCGAGCTGGACGTCCACAGTTTGACAAGTTTGGACACGGAACCATCATCACGGCACATGACAAACTGTCTCACTATCTATCCCTGATGACCAGACAGAACCCCATAGAGAGTCAGTTCTGTGTCAGTCTTACTGACAACCTAAATGCGGAGGTGGGTAGGAGGAAGGAGAGAATGGGGTGGGGTGGGGATAATAACCCCATAGAGAGTCAGTTCTGTGTCAGTCTTACTGACAACCTAAATGCGGAGGTGGGTAGGAGGAAGAAGAGAGTGGGGTGGGGTGGGGATAATAACCCCATAGAGAGTCAGTTCTGTGTCAGTCTTACTGACAACCTCAATGCAGAGGTGGGTAGAACAAATAATTTGTTACCTCCTTAGACATGTGTATGTTTGTTATTTCATGTCTTATCCAGCAAATCAGCTGTTAAATACAGCATCCTTTATGTCACTGTCAGCAGCTACATTTGGCCATGTGTATGACAAGGAAATGTTGTTTTAGCTGTTGTGTTTTAATGTTCGCCTGGCTAACAGAAACCTTCCTTATTACCATCAGTAGATATAGAAGTATGTCTATCCTCTTAGAAATATTTGTTGTTCCTTTTTATTTGGTGTCTTCAGTTTGAACACTATACTGTAGGAAAAAAGATAGGTACATAATATTTGAATACCTGTCAGTATACATTGTATCTGTATTCCAGAAAATGTGATGATACATTTCAACTGGTAAATATACCGTATCTGTATATTGGTGCAAACGATTTTGGCACTTTCACACGAAACACCAAATAAAATAAAAGTATAGCTACAAGCAAAATATCCCAATTTACTGTATACTGAAGTTAAAAAGCACTTTAAAATTTAATGCAAGCAAAATATATTAATGAACATAATATATATTTGATTTCTGTTGATATGTATTTGCTCATTAATCAGTGTCTTCCTGTCAGTCTTGAAAGTTTAGACCAGTCTGCATACAGTGTATTAGGTATAAGCTGTTTTAGACCAGTCTGCATACAGTGTATTAGGTATAAGCTGTTTTAGACCTGTACTGTTCATGTATATATCTGTGTTGTCCAGATTGCACTGGGGACCGTGACCAATGTGGAGGAGGCGGTCAAGTGGCTGAGTTACACCTACCTGTATGTACGGATGAAGTGTAACCCCCTCGTATACGGCATCAACTTTAACACAATGGAGGTATGTAAGAACGCAAACTGATAAAAAACAAATGTTGAAATCAAGTTTAACTAACTGTTTATGCATATATAGAGGAAATTCAGTGGTTTCTTGTAAAATAACATTTCCATTTCACCAGTACAACGAACATTTTGGATGTTTTCATGGCTTAAGTGAAGATACTGAGAAAAGTCTGATATGAGAGTGAAATTAGTATGAAATTAGAAATGGCAGGAGATTATCAGTATCTTGTAAAACATTGTATTGTGTCGGGGTATTAGATAGAATATCACAATTACATGTTACATATTTGTTTGTGACATCTCAATCAACTTACCACATTTTTATGTCTTCATTGCAGTGACTATATTAGCTTTTTCAAGCTGATTATTCCCCATAAATAGAATTATATAGATGTAGATTTTGTTTTCTTATGAATAACAGTTATATTTCACAACTATGATTCATATTTTGATAATATTCATGATTTTACATCACAATTAAGTCAATATCTTGAAAAAAATACATTTATTCAACCCATTAATGAAATACAACTGAGTAAGAACAAATATCAAATATTACTAAAATGCTGATAAGAAGTATTTTGATTGATATAAACTTTTCATCGTTGTGAAATTGCAAACCCCAGAGTTTTGGCCTGATTGGCTGAAATAAAAGCTAGTTGTCGAAGCTTTTTTTTTTTTTTTTAACTTTTTATTCGAGTTAGAAATGATACAATTAATGACTGTTGATGTTAATTTCTAATCCTGCTGTATTTTGTGACATATTTGATATGAGGAAGTCACGCTACAGAATGCTATAATAATTGTGTTAACATGTCGATAGGCTGATCATCCTACAACTTATTCCGGACTATCCTTTGTTGTTAGTACAATTTGTCTGATTTGTTACCAGACTGACCCCATGTTGGAGGCACATCGTCGTGACCTCATTACAGATGCCGGCAGAAAGCTGGACAAGAATCGAATGATCAGGTTCGATGAGAGAACTAGCTACTTCTCCTCGACTGACCTGGGCAGGATAGCCAGTCACTTTTACATCAAATACGACACAGTAGAGGTAGGTGTCTGAGAGGAAAGGAGACGTTAATTTGTATTTTGCAATTTTATATATAATATTCATGTTAATTCTTCAAATTTCAGTTGATTCTCAGTAATTGGAACAACCAAAATGTATATGTTTCTTTTGTTGTTTAGGTAATAAACGAAAATCTGAAATCCCTGATGACGGAAGCAGATGTATTTGCCATGGTTTCAAAGTCCCAGGAGTTTGACCAGATAAAGGTTGGTCCTTTATCTTATGAAATGTTACATTTTTTTCTGGTGCTATCACTGACGTATGCTGTTTACATGACCTCAAATTGATATCTGAACACAAAGTGAACATTAAAAAAATAGGAACATTGTGACTTCTCTGAAGGTCCAAAGGACACAACTTGACTAATCTCTCATCAGGTGACTGAAACAACAATGGTGGCATCTGTCAATATATATGGTACAAGTTGTCTTAAATGTCAAATCAGTGCAGATTTCTTCATAACAAATCACAAGAATAAAATGATAATCTATGATATTACAAAGCTAAAAATCCAGTTGTAATTTGCTGGATAATTACTTTGTTTTCCTTATCCCATCCTCAATAAATTAAAAACTCTTTGTAATTGAAATGGTGCCACAGAGAAGCTTTAAAAGTGGCCGCATGTTGCCAAGTGCTCAATATTTTTAAACAACATGAGATTGAGAGATCGTTGGCATGTTATGGAGGAGGTATCACAACACGAAAGGTTGCCAAATGATGTGTCAGGCATGGGTAATTACACCTCTATAAAGTATGGATGTTACATACATCGTTTTACATCACACAGGTTCGGGAGGATGAGATGGGAGAGCTGGACAACCTGCTGAGTGACACGTGCGTGATGCAGGTGCAGGGAGGTGTGGAGAACACGTACGGCAAGGTCAACATCCTCATGCAGGTGTATGTGTCGCGCATGAACATCGAGAGCTTCTCCCTCATCTCTGACCAGGCCTATGTGGCTCAGGTAATCGTATGATCCTACATGGATTTGTTCACCAACTATTTTCATAGTAAATAGGCAATATGTTTTAAATATTAAAAGCGGGCAAGTAAACCATTTTGTTTTATATCCTTCGACTTTGGGCGAGGTTTAAAAGAAATTGTTATGTAGTTCTGTAATTCTTGGTACCTGTTCTTGAGAAATTTTCTAAGAATAATATAAATCTATTGTTGATACTTTTGAAAGTCGTTTTATGATAATTCTCTGTGTGCTGTAGAACTCTGCGCGTATTGTGCGTGCCCTGTTTGAGGTGTGTCTGAAGAACGGTTGGCCTGTGATGGCCAGCAGACTACTCAACCTGTGTAAAACCCTGGACAAGCGACTCTGGGGGTTTGAACATCCGTTAAGACAGTTCCCAAACCTCTCCAGGGAGATCCTTGACAAACTGGAGGCTAGAAAACTTACTGTGGACAGACTCAAGGATATGGACCCTAAAGAAATAGGTATTTCTCTGTCGTACTGTCACCAGTGATTTCACATCCCCCTAACTCTCATACTCCTGTTTACTCAGAGGCGGCAATGTTTCAACTGAAAAGGTTCTTATCTTCATCAAAGTCTTTCAAGTAGACGGTTACTTCTTTAACAATTAAGCGTATGCCCTGTCACAGCATCTATCACCCACTAATTAACTCCTGTTTACAGGTATAACAGATAATTATCATAATACACCCATTGTCAGAGTTATAATTTAACACTCAAAACTATTTGGATCAGCAAATTGATTTGATATTCGGAATTCGGAGTTGGAATTTTTCAGTATTTTTTCAATACTTTAATAAAGAAAGACAGCAGTTTTTACACAGTAATTTTGTCTGGTTCCAGAGGGGGGTTCCACTGTTGTAGCCAACCCAGAAAAATTAAAATAAAATAATCGTAATCAAAAGTGGAAATAGTATGACATACTATAAATAGTTATTGCACTCTACAATTCACAGAAGGAAACTGAGGGAATCCAAACATTTGTTCTTTTTAAGGATTTTGTTAAATACATCTATTTGTATACAAAAATCTGGAGTCTTTTTACTCTAGGTCACATGGTTCACCATATACGCATGGGACCTATCATCAAGAAGTGTGTGAACCAGATTCCAGCCTTAGACTTGGACGCCACCATCCAACCAATCACACGCACTGTACTCAGAGTGAGGCTGTCCATTGACCCGGTCTTCCATTGGGATGACAAGGTCAGTGTGACTTAAATGTTTTTACTTTTAACTGATTTAGAAATCCGGATCTCAAAAATACCATCATTTGTCCTTGCACCATTTTCTATCGAATTCAGAAGTAGAAAGACGATTTTTGCTAGAATTATCCTAAATGTGTGTATGTGAAAAATTATATTTCTTTACTAAAACATGGTACCCTTCATACACAACTCGGACATTGTTTAAGTTTAACTCTAGAAAGGGAAGTATACGTATTTTCTACAGTTGTTGCATGAAACAAGTGTTTTGTGCAATGATCTTCTTTAAATGTGATGTAATGCAAACTCCTATTCAACAAGTCAACAGAATTGGTTTTGAAATTGTCTGTCTAATTGGAAATCCTGATATAAAGTTACTTTGACTGTAAACTTGTGTGACCTTGCAATTGAACTATGGGACATTACAAATATTTTGTATCCATGTGCAGGTCCATGGAACGAGTGCAGAGTCATTCTGGGTGTGGGTGGAGGACCCGGAGAACAACCACATCTACCACTCGGAGCGCTTCCTCCTCCACAAAAAGATGGTAAGTACCCGATGTATGTAACAGAGTTTTTGTGCAAAAGATGGATCTTTTAAGCTTTTGACTCGCAAACTGAAACAAAGTGGTTGTGAAAGTAACCTCTGAGACATGTTTGTCATAATGTTTACAGGTGAAGGCGAAAGAGGTCCAGATCCTGATCTTCACAATCCCAATCTTTGAACCTCTGCCGAGCCAGTACTACATTAAAGCAGTGTCCGAGAGATGGCTGGGATCAGAGGCCATGTGTGCCATCTCCTTCCAACACCTCATCCTTCCCGAGAAACATCCCCCCCACACAGGTAGGCCATAGGTGTGGAAGGTCAAAGATCTGGGCCCGTATTCATGAAACTGTTCTCGTAATGCAGAATATTGTTTTCTATGTTTACACTTGACCTTTTGACCGTGTCACCTGATTAAATTTAAGCACGTTGCAAGAAGGTTGGTTTGAGCACAGAATCCATGCTTTAGCATGAAAACAGTTTCATAAATACAGGGCCAGACGATGAAGAGTAAGGAGGTCTGAGGTGGATAGCTATAAGGGTATTGCTAATCAACATTTTTTAGGGAGATGAATTAAATATTTGTGTTAGAATGTGTAGCCTATATCAGTGTGAGTAGTTGTAGATGTTTTACCTCTATACAACAGCCCAGGGCTTCTGTGAGTTGTATTCATGTGTGTGGTCCTCGCACCTACACTTACACATACATTTTCAACTATATTTAAACGTACATTAAGACCTATACTAACACATACATTTACACCTATACTTACACATACATTTACACCTATAATAACACATACATTTACACCTATAATAACACATACATTTACACCTATAATAACACATACATTTACACCTATACTAACACATATATTTACACCTATAATAACACATACATTTACACCTATAATAACACATACATTTACACCTATACTAACACATACATTTACACCTATACTAACACATACATTTACACCTATACTTACACCATCACTTACACTACACTGGCACCTACACTCACATCTCATTTACATCTATACTTACACCCACACTTACACCTTCATTTACACCTACAATGTATACTTACACCCACACTAACACTTACACTCACACCTACATTTATACTCATGCTTAAACATACATTTACACCTACACTAGTACTGGCACCTTCATTTACACCATCATTTACACCATCATTTACACCCACACTAACACCTACATTAACACCTAAACTTACATATACATTAACACCAACACCTAAATATACATCTACATTTCACCTACATTCATACCTACATTTAATTCACCAACATTTACACCCACACTCATACCTAAACTTACACCAGCACTCACACCTACATTTACACTTATACTTACACCAACACTTACACTCACATTTACAACTATACTTACACAAACATTTACACCTATACTTACACATACATTTCTATCTACTCTATTTACACAAACATTTTTACCTATACTTAAACAATCATTTACACCTATACTTACATCCACACTTACATCAGCAAGCACACCTACATTTTCACTTATACATGCACAAATATTTACACTTATATTTACACAAACATTTACACTTATACTTATATCCACACTTACACCAGCAATCACACCTACATTTTCACTTATACATGCACAAACATTTACACCTATACTTAAGCATACATTTACACTTATACTTATATCCACACTTACACCAGCAATCACACCTACATTTTCACTTAAACATGCACATACATTTACACCCACACTTACACCCACATTTACACCTATACTTACACCCACATTTACACCTATACTTACACCCACACTAACACCTACTCTCACACCTACATTTTCACCTGTACTTAATCAAACATTTACACCTATACTTAAGCATACATTTACACCTATACTTACACCGACACTAACACCCATATTTACACCTACACTTAAACATACATTTACACCTATACTTACACCTACATTTACACCTACACTTAAACATACATTTACACCTACACTCACACATACACTCACACCTACATTTACACTTATGCTTACATATACATTTGCACCTACACACACCTACATTTACACCTACACTCATACCTACATTTGCAACTACACTCATACATACACTTACACCTACACTCACACCTACATTTACACCTACATTTACACCTACACTTACACCTACACTCATACCTACATTTGCAACTACACACACACCTACATTTACACCTACACTCATACCTACATTTGCAACTACACTCACACCTACACTGACACCTACATTTACACCTACATTTACACCTACACTCACACCTACACTCACACCTACACTCACACCTACACTCACACCTACATTTACACCTATACTTAAGCATACACTTACACGTACACTTACACCTACACTTACACATACACATTACACCTACACTCACACCTACATTTGCAACTACACTCATACCTACACTTACACCAGCACTCATACCTACACTTACACCTACACTTACACATACACATTACACCTACACTAACACCTACATTTACACCTACACTCATACCTACACTTACACCAGCACTCATACCTACACTTACACCTACACTTACACCAGCACTCATACCTACACTTACTCCAGCACTCATACCTATACTTACACCAGCACTCACACCTACACTCACACCTACATTTACACTTATGTTTTACACATACATTTACACCTAACATACTTACACCTAACATACTTACACCTAACTTACTTACACCTATACTTCTTCATTTATTTGAACACTATGACTCATAAGTCTGATAAGACATGCATGTATAAGCCTTTCGATACCAAGAAGGGATGAAAGATGTTATATTTAGAAATATGTGGTCGTTAATATTGCTTAGTTGGCATTTTTTTTAACATTACATCATATTGATTGAAAGTCTGCTAAATTGCTTCCCACACCTAACACCTTGTAGTTGGTATAGGTGACACTCCCTGTCTGATGGCGTTTAATTACAAGTCAAAGACCACAACAGTTTTCAGGGGCTAGTGCTAGTGATAGATGGGGATAAGAGAGGTAATGACTGCGTCATCATTTTATTGACTCGCTGTGAAGGTTATAAAGGAAATAATAGTGTGTCTGAAGATGCATCTATTGACTTCATCATGTTTAAAGCTCATAGCTAGGTGTTTGATCAAGATTATGTCTAGATCAGATCAATTCAGATTTTTTAAGTGTCCTTACTCCTAAGCAATTTAGGGACTGCAAGAAAAAGTGATATTTCATTTTAGGAAAACAGATGTGTTGTAAAGATTTGAAAACTACTCAATTTTTGATTGACTGTATTGTCATCTTGCCTTGCTTTGAGCAACCAATCTCAGTGCTTAGAAAGAGCATCTCACAATGCTTTGAGCAACCAATCTCATTGCTTAGAAAGAGCATCTTGCCTTGCTTTGAGCAACCAATATCATTGC
>JAUMHH010066657.1:0-66849 GCA_032359455.1 Chlamys rubida
TACAAGTATGACAGTGACGTTACTGACAGTATTCTGGTAAATATACAAGTCTGACAGTGACGTTACTGACAGTACTCCTCTGGTTTATATACAAGTATGACAGTGACGTTACTGACAGTACTCTGGTTTATATACAAGTATGACAGTGACGTTACTGACAGTATTCTGGTAAATATACAAGTCTGACAGTGACGTTACTGACAGTACTCTGGTTTATATACAAGTATGACAGTGACGTTACTGACAGTACTCTGGTTTATATAGAAGTCTGACAGTGACGTTACTGACAGTACTCTGGTTTATATACAAGTATGACAGTGACGTTACTGACAGTACCCTGGTAAATATACAAGTCTGACAGTGACGTTACCGACAGTACTCTGGTTTGTATAGAAATCTGACAGTGACGTTACTGACAGTACTCTTGTTTGTATAGAAGTCTGACAGTGACGTTACCGACAGTACTCTGGTTTATATAGAAGTCTGACAGTGACGTTACCGACATTACTCTAGTTTGTATAGAAGTCTGCAAGTGACGTCACCGGCAGTACTTAAGTTAAAAAATAGACGTCTGTCATTAGCGTTTCAATCAGTAATCGCTGGTACCGTACGTCGATATAGCGCTAGGACTAGCTTTGAGGGAACACTCTACTATGTAATGGGGAGGACGCATCGAATCAGAAGTTAATTTGCATTCTAACAAGGTATTGATCTTCAGTGTTCCAAACCATGTACAAGCTATTTTCTGTTTCTAAATCCCCAGAAAGAGGATGAAGATACAATATTGCTGATAAGTATCCGTTCTTATGTCAAGCCAATCCGCATCCCTCTGTCATTATCGTTCAGTCTCACAGATTGTCATCGTGTTCAGGAAAGTCACCTGATTAAACATCCCCGGCATTAACTGAACTAGACCTGTCTCTTTAATACCTCTTAACCGACATCCTTTACTCAAAGAGCCTGTCAGTTCGGTTCCATTATAGAAAATTAAAAGGCAGGTGGCATTTATACGGGTTCATGCTGATACTAAAAAAATGACTCTATTTATAATGAGCAATTATAGGTAGATTCCTATGAGCGTAATTTTCGACTACTCACTTACTTCTATATCAAAACAAATACTATATGCTACTTCTGTACTCTGTAAACTCTATGAAACATTACCAACATAGTTATGATATACTGTATATAGGTTGATTTATAAATCAATTTTTATTAGCTGACCAACGAATCCGAAAAATGCTAGCAAAGTTACATTACATACTCAACATATAAAATAAAGTAATGCTACATACCCAATGACACCTGCTTCAGTAACACCGCATGTTACAACAGCCTATTGCAATATGTCGGAGCAGCAGATATATCACAATAACGTGAGTGATTATATTAAAATAACAATACGAAATAGGAGAAATGTCAATGTATCTTCACGCCCTCTGTTTTATAGTCTAAATCATAAGATGTTAATTGCAATTGAAGAATGGAACTTAAGGTTTTTGAAATTCGACTCAAATTATCGTCCATATTTGAGATGAAGCTGCATGAAAATAATGTTCAACACCCCTTTGCGTGTGGAGCAGGTACTGTCAAGTGTATCAACTCATTATCAATTATTATTTTATTTCATTTCATTTAACAGATGTCTCAACAATATTTCATTCTCAGGGAAAGAAATAAAAGATCGTTTTAAACCTTGTTAATTTATCATAACAACCTCAGACATGATGAATCGACCAACACAAAGCGATCCAAAAGGAAAGATGAACGAGGAATGTTGTCTGTAACGGTTGGGGATATTAATAGGGAAATGTTCCGCACGTGGTGAACAGAGCGTCGAATCTTGAGCTGCTGATCCATGTTGTTTGTGAAACAGCCCTTAAAGTGGTAAATACACGGGGGTAAATAGCTCAGTACACACATTGCCCTCATGGAAGTGTGGAAGGACAATTACTTCCCAATAAAAGTTAACACAACCCCGCAGTTAGCACTTCTTAATCATAGGGCTTCCTACATCTATGAACTCGTTTTGAGCCGCTTCTCTGACGGTCTCTGTGATGTACAGGATTAGCTTGCCCTGTATTATGCAAAAGTTTGTAATAATGAGAAAGAAACAAAAGACTTACTGTCAGAGGTTTATGTGAAATCTGTTTGACCTTTATATGTATCTCGTTCAATTGCATTTCTTGTTTATGCGTTTTGGTTCGTTATACATATGCTTCTGATGTTCATGCGGGCCAGGAATTCTAAAATTGCCATTAAATAAGTTATAAAAATGACAGGATGTCTCGTAAAACTAGTAATTATTCCCAATAAATGCCGCGCGTCTAGGTTTAGTATGTGATATATCGGTTAAGATAGAATGAAACGTTAACATTCGTAAACACATCTTTAACTACATAAACTCGAGAGAATTTGATACACTTCGAAAATAGACTACCTAGTATTTTAGATATTGCTTACGAAGATATACTCCATTGTTTTGCTTTGAATTTTTGGTAAACAATAAGCAACCGGTTAATATTGACGCATGCGTAGGAACCTGTATATAGTACACATACAACGGGTTCAAATTGACTGTTTCCTCTACACAAAGTAAAGTAATCACATAAGAATAATTCTCGTAATTCAATATCACAAGAAACTATTTCATGTGAGATAAAATTGGTGCTAGATACTAAAGGCTTTGCTTGGATTACCATCACAAAATGTCCGAAGAAAAATACAAAGTAAATACAACAAAATTATAAAAAGAAAAAAATAACAACCCATGTTTGTATCGATACACTTATCCCAAAATGCCACGACCATTAACATGTAAAGGTGAATAAAAGATTGTCACACGGAAACAAATAGCATTTGATTGTGTTTCTGTAATGTCATTTTAGGTGTGAAGAAGAAAAGGGGTAGATATTTTGGTGTCTTTTATAACTGAGGAACTGGTTGTTTTTGTAACATAACTACTTCGTAATTTAATGTTGCTGTCCTGGTGGACACATTGGTGCCTTATCATATTGAATACGGAATACATCCACTGGTGTAGGCGAACACAAGCTGGCCTTGAATCTGGTCTTCAACAAATGCTTTTTAGAAAGTTTAATGTTTTCACTCAATTCCCATTCATTTTCTATGATTTGATTTACCAATTTTTCAACTGTTAACGCGCATTCTGCTTTATCTAAATGAACGTTTTCCTAAGGATAATGGTGTACATCAATAGCATTGAGGAATGTGTGAGTTAAGCACGTGATGTAAACACGTCAGCGTTATCATCAAGCCATGTAGTAAAGCGTCCGTATCAAAATAGCAACAAACTAGCACAATAACAACAAACGATATTATAATATATCCTCGTTGACTCCTTGTCGTTGCAAAATTTGAATAATACATTGCTTTAATTGTTCATATGTTACATGTAGTAGAACAGAATCGCACATGACAGGCTTATGAAGTGAAGGTTCCTCTATGTCAGGATCCTACTGTATCAATCCGTACATATTATTTGATTAAATATATAAGGTAGAGTAAACGATATATGACTTTATCGCTTCTGAATGAATTTGTTTTTATCAAATATAAAGATTTCCAGATGACGTGAATCTTTTACATACACTCCATACTTCGTTGCCTCACAATGTTTGAAAAAAATAAACTGCAGTCTGCAATGTTATTTTTAAGAACCCATGGCTGATAATAAGTAGTTTTTTGGAGTTTTTGGCGAACGCCATTTACATTGACTTGTCTCTCATGGTTTCTCAATTTCGGCTGATTTTGTATTGGTTTTAAAAAATTAGGCCATAAATCTTTGACACAAACTATATGTGAACCCTTTACCATATAAATGAGTAAAGTCGTCATGAATATTCATAACTTGAAGAGTTGATCGGCTTCAAAGACGGCCTAGGGATAACTTAAATTGGTTATATTTACATTAATGCTGACTGCTTGGTGATCTATATATCTCTTGTTGTAATTACCTTCGAACCGAAAATTAACTTTTTAGCAATTATTCTAAGCTATTTGTGGTGATAAAACACTATCTTATATTTATTTTCATGCAACGAGAAACAAGTCGATGATCAATACGTTGTCGACAACAAGAATAACCTTATTTGGAGTTTGCGGAAGACGTTTGGTTTGATTTGGTTATATTTTGTTTAACGTCCTATTAACAGCTCAAGTCATATAAGGACTTGCCTCCGTGTATGTTGTGGATGTGTGCATGTGTGCATGTGTGTATGTGTGCTGGAGACAGGGTATGTTGGTTGTACTTGCCTCCTTGTGATAGTGCAGATGTGCTGAAGACGTACTGCTATAGAATTGTAGCATGAGTATTGGTATAAAATTAGTACCTGGTCAAAATGGAAACGGTCGAGCTAGGAGACAAAGGACTGATGCTATCTCTACATATGTCTGGATGGTTTGTAGTTATAGACGTTATGCTCACTACTATACAAAACCATAGTAGAGAGATTTACGACTCACTAACGATCGATGCGCTATGTTCTTGGACGTTAAATACTGGTCATCTCAACGGGATACTGAAAGTAGTCCATATTGTAGTTATTGATAAGAACCCACTGGTCATTACCCTTGTCTCGATGAGGACAACTTGAACCATGTCATGCCCTCTGCTGATAGATATCATTCAATATAATTGTTTGAAATTACACTGGGGTCGTCTAGGACTAAGACACGTAAACATTAATTAAAATTTTACATTTCTAGGAAATACTATTCTAAAAATAGAACTAATCAAAGGTGACCCAAACCTTCGTGCAGGATGTTCCACTTCAGTTAAATGGAATTTCCCCATTGCAACACTTAACGTGTTAATATGATCGGTTTCCAGTGTGGCTATCAATGGCTTATCATAACGATATCTTGTTGTTCTGATTTGATCGATATATAATTATGTTACTACGTATTGAATGGACTGTGACATATAAACAGTCCAATTACTAAGATCTATAGAGAACTACACCCCTTCTAAACAACTGATGGTGGCACTTTCTACATGGGAGCATGTTTGCTACAATATGTTCTTCTCTGTGAAGGTTTTACTGCACGAATAAATAAATAAATAAATAAATAAGTAAACAGCGTTAGTAAGCTTGTACATGTAGGTTTTATGTATATTTTTTTTTAATTTGTGACTTTTTCGATTACTTTAACATCTAATACGTACATGTTTCTTCCATAGTGTTTACGTAACCCTCCGTGATAAGGATTAACCCAACAGAATTCAAATAATGGATGGATGTCTGAAAGCTTTTGTACGTCTGTCGGATAGACAAATCTTTACTTGACCTTTAGCGTGTAAGGATCCAATAGGTATGTTGTCGGTAGATAGATGAAACACCTGAAAAAACTAACCTAGTGCTCAGATGTACAACTCGTGCTTTAGTTTTGTTCCAACATCAAAGTACCGGAAACATACGGATACTACAAGCGGCAGACTAGACTCATGTTTAATGAGTGTTTGTCATTAAAACAAAATCCTTTTACATAGATCTTGTTTTAAAGTGATGATATAATAGCAGCTGAGTCAAACTATACGTGAAGCTTATATGACATGATGACATCAGAAAATGTCACATTTAGGAGATTATGACGGCAAAGAATGTCACGTATAGGACATAATGACGTCAGTAAATGCCAGGTATAGGACACGTTAACGGCAAATAATGTCACGTATATGACATCATGACGTCAGAAAATACCACATATATGACATTATGACGTCAAAAAATACCACGTTTATGACATTATGACGTCAGCAAATGCCAGGTAAAGGACACGATGACGTCGGGAAATATCTACAGTAGTTCGGTGTTCTACTTGTCTGATGTAATAACATTGTATAACACTACGAAATCAATAGAAGTATTAGTTCTTATATCCCAAATGTAGAACATAGAAACTTAGATTAACTGGATCCTATTTGAGTTTGGTAACCTCAATATGAAACATCGATGAACATGTGTTTTCCACGAATATTTGAGTATATCAACTCATACAATATCGAAAAAAACATGTCCTCTATATCATTTATATGTTAGCCACCCTTAAAATATAAATATATATAGTTAACCTAGATACACTTTCCTAATCAGATTTAGCATACCCAACCCTCAGTGGAAGTCTGTCGCAGGTCTGTGGATTGTCCAAGACACCACTCAGAAACGGTAAAGGGGGTGTTAGCTTTTAGCACGTTCCCTTGTCATGTACTTAGAGTTCCAGATACTACTTTAGACTCACATCAAGATATATAAAGATGTTCATATATTGTCACTGTAATGGACGAATGGCACATTTCTCCCATAAAATAACATTCCTTTTGACGAACTCATTGTCAGTGGTCCATTTCATTCCTTCAGGGTTTATTTTACAAAATCACGACTTTACTTTTAGGATACGTATGTGTAATGTGCCTTAGGCGTTGACTTTAGACGTGGTATGGGTTTACGTTTTGACCAGTGTGTAGATGCTATTCTAGAAAACCATCGACGCTGTGACACGTCAGGCCTTTTTCAGATAGTCGATTATTGAAACTTTTGTATGTGGTTATGTCAACATCACAGGTAGCCAGTAATTGAGCCAAGATAAAGAGCAAAAGGTGTAATCTCTACAGTTTCAAAACCAATAAAGTGCAGACAAAAGTCTAAATGTATTTAAAGTGGTGGAGGGGGAGGGGAGGGGGAGGAGGGGAGATGATTTAGGTGTGAAATCAGCTGTTACCGCCGATTCTTCATAAATAATATCACAGCATCACGACTTAATTTCGTCAATTTTACTCATGCTAAGCACGAAGATTAAACGTCTCGGCCAAGACACGTACTCTTTCTGGCACATGCTTGATTCAGTGTTGATACCTACATTGCTTTATACCTCGGGGTGTACTTCAGTCTAGACAGAAGGATATACAGTCCGTTGACTGGCACGCTTACTTAAAACACAATCTAAGGTAAGGTCTCAGCTTCTAGATTTCGATTTATAATGGCTGCCAAATCACCCGAGGCAATCTTGCTGATCGAAGAAATGGGCCAGCTCCTCTTTTGAATTATTTACTCGTGTGCTGTTGGTATGGTGCTGGCCTAATCTCTACACAAACTATTTTCTTCTTATTTTTTCCTGCAGTTGAAGACAGCACTAACGCCAACACTTGCGATTAAATGCTATCATGACGTTGCAAGAAAAAGTAAATCGCACAAAAAGAGCACAATCTTTAAATGATGCTCAACAAAGAAAATGATTATTATCCATTAATTATCAGCATGAAACCAATTGTTTTGGGTCTGCGTTTGACCTTCACCGCAAAACCGGCAATTTTCTATGACCTTGGTGTCCCCGGCCTTATTTTATATGACATCCTGTCACATGTAACCGGGAATGATAGAAGATGGACATTGTCTGAACTTCCGATTAATGAAATTTCCGTTTTGCCGTGAATATATTTTTCCAGCGACAAAAGTTATGAGTGCCGTTCATGCAATATTGTGTTCGGAATCATTAGTCGGGTCATGGCATTTAATGAGGAGTTGGGCGGTCGGCCTTGTATCCCGTTCACCGAGTGTCCTAAATTGTCAAGGCGCATAGCAACCAGATATCACTTAATCATACAGAAATATACGATGTTTTAATCACGTGATGTCTAGACGTCAGGTTTATAATGATACAGTCATGAACCTTTATTGGAAGCAACACCGAAGTATTATATTTATAATGATATTGTCGTGCGACGTCGTTGTACATGATGCTAAAGTAATATAGTTATAATGATGCAGTCATAACACGTCATTGTAAACAACACCGAAGTATTATAGTTATAATGATGCAGTCATAACACGTCATTGTAAACAACACCGAAGTATTATAGTTACAATAATACCGTCATGACACGTCATTGTAAACAACACCGAAGTATTATAGTTACAATAATACAGTCATGACACGTCATTGTAAACAACACCGAAGTATTATAGTTATAATGATACTGTCATAACACGTGGTTTTAAACAACACCGAAGTATTACATTTACAATGATACAGTCATGCGACGTCGTTGTAAACAACATTGAAGTATATCTTTACTCTACCGGTGAGGATAACATAAATCTATCCTTATTTTCTTTGTGTAAGTAAAATAAACATGACAGATACTTGTATTTGCGAAATGCAATAGTACTGTGATACTGGTTGGCTTATACCTCGATTTAGTTAGACTGAAAGCGAAATCGTTTAAATGTTGTTTTTTTTAAATGTCGCTAGTATACATATTCATTTGTAATACACAAACTTCTTAGTTACAGCTGCTGTGTGATACAGCTACGTGTGTACACAGCTTTGAAGTCGGGATAATACTTAGTTTGATTAAGAGTACTTGAAGATAGAGTGTTCCTGCGTGGTCGGGAAAAGGCAAGTATCCATAAAAACAGCGTGTAATAAACGGTATCCCTAAGTCGATAGTTTACATGTTTTCTCCAAGATCAAACAAATATAAACAAAGGTATTTTTAATTAGACCTAGCGGTAACTCATAAAAAAGTCTACGTTCGTATACAGTGAGTAATGGGATAAGGCAAAAGATCACAGAGAACCAATACGTCAAAACGACAGCAAACACCTATTGTAAGTGAACGCGAACACAACACTTCACAATATCAAAACCAATAAAGCTTCATAAATACAGAAAATATTACTTTTTGTTTTCAATAATATCACTGTTTCATGTACCGGATATCGTAAACCAACTTAAAGATTGCGTTGCCGGTTTTCAAAGGCAAATATCGAGAACAAATGTCAGTTCGAAATTGCATTATAAAACTATTGAATTAATTTACAAAAATGTCAGCTGGTAACTAATTTAAACTGCCGTCACTCTATCTACGATATATAGCAACATTAGCTGAAGGTGTATATCTCGTTTGAAATAAGTCTTATATTTTTGTCAGTTTTATTTTTGAAACATAATTCAGTTATTTACTGTTTACCATGTCAGAACAAGGTGTTTACGACATAACAACCATTTAAACTATTTTGGTGTCCATATTATGTGTCTGACACGTTGTTCTGAGATTGTGAATGTGGTCATTACATTGCATTAGGACACAAACACTCTGAATATCCCACATGGACCCGAATCTACGTCAGATAACTGTGATCTCCTTTAGTCACAAAGCGTACCCATCATCATCATCATGGCTGAGGCATCGCACCACCTCGAGGTGTGACAAAAGTCTACTCTTAACCCACCTCGCATCTATGGGCAAGTTGGGGAATGAGAAAAAATGACAATGTGTTAAAAAGAAGTGAAAGTCGGGCCCTTTGCGTGCAGGAGATTGACATTTGACTTTCATGAAGGATTAGGGGAACCAAGACTTTAACACAGACAGAAATGACAGAAAATTGTACAATTAGAACGTTGGAGCCTTGGTAAGCACGGTGGCGAAACAGACCAATTCCTTTTTATCGCATTCATTCCTGACAACAATGATATTATCTATCGTAAACCTACTTTAGGGAGCTTCATTGAGACCGTAATGACTTCTTAATGGACCATTCCGATCTTAGTCCGAAGTAAGTTTTAAATGCTTCGAACGCGTCAATCACGTGACAGGGCGACGCGATTTAACGAGACCGTATCATTCAGTTAACTGGGAACGAGGGAGCGATAATGGGTTTTGATTGGCTGAAAATATTTTCAATTTTCCGGTCGAATTACCCTTTCTGACTGGTTGATCCATCACACGTGACTAGATCAAGGCTGCTACAAAGTGTCGTCTGCTGTATACAAATATATTCGTTCCATTTATTTTGCTTGTCCCGGGATAACTGGCAAATGTCTAAATACCTACAAATGACCGTTTGCCATAGTGCGCAAGGAGGCTTGCAATCAAGAGAAGAAAATACCTTGATCACTTTATCCCTCAGGCACAAATCGTTGGCCACGCAGTCCTAAAAATTACCCAATGAGAAAATTCTCTGGGATGATCCGCCCAAAAAGTTAAGGAAGCGATTTTTCTGCAAATCAGCCTAATCCCCATTTCTGATCGGTCATTATCAGAAGAACGCTGATTACGGCATCCTCGGTATCCAGGGGTTACGCTCACTTACGCTCTCTACCCCTGGATATCGAGGGTGTGATTGCGGAGGAGCCATCTGTACTTTCAACTAGATGTTGTCAATATTTTAACTGTTTAGCTGCACATAATTTTTGAAATACTTAAAATAGATTCGTGATATCTGTAGTGTCACAAAATAAGGCGTTGATCATCAAGAGGGATATTGACAGAGAGAAGGAATCATTTATCATTGAGCGCAATTGTTCTTACTTTCAGAACCGTAGACGTTGTATGTAACCATTAGAAATACTGACACATAAAGAGAAAACAACACCTACACGCACACATCGACTGTAACTCAGCGGAGTATGGTGGTTCTTCTACTTCAGTCGAAATATACCAAACACATTTATAACGGGGACGTAGAAATTCAAGAATACGCTGCATATTAAACAAAACGTTGTCCGATATTATTGATCAAAGATGAGATTGTTAGAGAAAAAAATAATCTTAAAATTAATAAAAGCGAAAGAGGTAACGCTGTAACTTTATTTATAAAGTAAAAAAAGTAATTACTTCGAAATTTGATATGCACTTTTATCGCAGACTAAGTATCCTGCATTAAATACCCATTTAGGCCTTGTTCCTAGCTCACTGCCCAGCGTGTAGCTATTCATCTAGTACACGCTATAAAACACAACCTGGAGCAATACACAATCGAACGTCACATCAAACTTTAATTGAATCCTACGAGCGTGTTAGCTATTTTATATATTTATCTCGAAGGGGGAATATATGAACCCTTCATCAGAGGTACGGAATACTGCTAATTTCCCGCGGGTATATATTCGAGGTTTGCAAATACAGAGTTTTGTTACAAATAGAAAGAAGACGTCGGGAAGATTGTCAGTACACTAGGGGAGTGTCTGACGTCAATATCCTTTTTTCATATATACTTTGTATCACTTGTCAGATAATAAACTTAATGCACCGAAGAACGCGCCGACTGATTTATAGTGAATACATAAAAAGGGATATAAAATTAAATCAAGACTAAAACGTCGATATAGAGTTTTCAATAATATAGTACATTGTTTATAACTAGAGTAGACATTCTTTATCCAATGAGAAATTAGGGGGAAAAACTACAATTCCAGTATTTAGAAGAGAATATATTGTTGTGAGTGTGCTCTAAGTTACAGGTGAAATATTTATTTACAATAATGAGTTTTTAAATACAAAATAAAAAAAATCGTTATCAAATCTAGGTATTGATGACAATTATTTGTGTATTCTCGACAACAGTTTACGGATTCGAATGCACCCAGCAACGATGTCAACATATGGGGAACCAGTACGTTCTGTTGCAATTGTTCGTAAATTCAACTTTAATAATACCAAATCAGGCCAGTTTAACTAATCAAATGACAGCTGTGATATTAATAGACAATGCAATTCCGGAATGGTCCCGATGAAAGGGCGTCATGCCGAAAGCCTCTACCAGTTAATGGCCAGCCGTCGGAAACGGTGACATTCTAGTGACTTCAATGCTCACATGGATTTTGGATTTAGTTAGAGTATTTCATTAGGGGGATGAGATCCTCGCCGGAGAACGGAAGTCACCGTAGCTGGTGCTGTCGGCAAATCTTCTAACAGCAACAGCTTGTTCGTCTCTTTGTAGTTGCCATGACGAGAGAAAGTACAAGGTGTGCAAGCGTAGAATGATGTGTTGGTAAGATAGACTCCCAACAACACGGTGCCGACATGTTGTATCCTTACCATTTTGATGTACAGACCCGTTTGACTTTTCTCCCAACAACACGGTGCCGACATGTTGTATCCTAACCATTTTGATGTACAGACCCGTTTGACTTTACTCCCTACAAAACGGTGCCGACATGTTGTATTCTTACCATTTTGATGAACAGACCCATTTGACTTTTACATTGAAAATAGGACATAGACTTTATCATTTTGACTGTGTTTCCACTGTGTCATGCTTTTTGAGTATATTATTGTACCGTTATCATATTTGTAAATTCGGTTTACAAATGTCTGGTGGCAGTGTGTGTTTTTCTTTGAGCAGGGTTCTCAGAGTAAACAATGATAAGGCACGTGTTTTACCTTCGCAAACAAGTTATTTTAAGTACACAATCTGTACACTATGTTTTACGTCATAGCTTACTGATAAGAGTATACCACCCCGTTGTAGCCTCGCGAGCTACAACCCTCTTTTAGTCGTATTTATTATAATTTAACCACTGTCAGAGAATCAAATACTACCAGCCCAACATTGTATTATTTAGTTGGAGACAATAAGGTTTCCGAAAGTATCTTTGGGGTACTGAAACCGGGTGGTCCCTTGACAACAGCCTTATCTATGGGTAATGATTTTTATTTCATGTTCGTATGAGTACCTTATTATACAGCTCCTCAGTCCTACATGGTCCACACAGTAATGCACTGAAGGTCTGGTGGTAGACAAGAAGGCCATTCCTCTTTAGTGTTTAACTGATTGTATTTGATAGTATACGGAATCCGTACATTCCGACTTCGGAGATTACATTATACCGCCCTCATGAATGTCACCGGTAGGAGTCTTCTGTCTAATTATCTAGTAACGTGTCGCTGCCGTGCCCATGGCGGACGCACGCTCGAGTGACGTGGGAACTTCGACAAGGGTTCAGAATCATACAAATGTATCATACCTGAATCATTAGCATTCTGATATAAGGTTTTTTTATTTAAATATAATGCCCCGATTCAAAGGAGACAAATTGCATTATTCTTAAATTTAAAAATATGTTTTCAGATATATTGAAGAAGTAGAGGGAGAACTCAAAACATAAATTTCACTGGTAAATAAAAAGATTAGTTGCTGCAGTACAGAGTGACGTTTGAAACGGAAATGTCTATTCTTAACATGGTACAAGATTGAATTATGTACAGCAGCCATGGTGAGCATATAGAGAAACACGCACTGTAGGAGGGGATGTATGCCATATAACACGTTCTACACACTGGTCATGTTTGCGAGACGTTAGCAATGTTAAAGTTCGACTTCCGTCCATGTTACTTTGGAGGTGTCTTATTAGGGGCATTTCATGTATTTAGAAATATCTCAATATCGCTGCTGTTCTGGGAAATGTCTCTGGCTATGTACTATCCGCTGACTAAAGTGTAATATCCGCCATCATGGTTTTAAGCAATTATATCAACACAATGACTCGGACATCCGGTGAAACAGTTTTCAAACATACGAAGTAGCTCATAGCGACCGAACTAGAAGTTGTCCCTACCAAGAAATTATCTAGTTTACTTCCAGTCATGCGTAACACGTGTATGTTATAAAACAGGCATTGTTAGAGAAAAACACATAGGAGAAATTCTATGTTTGTTTACTTAAATAAAAACTGCAATTTTTAGAATGCTTGGAGACGTTCCCAATGGATGTCAACATCTCCCAGAGATCGTATCTAAACAAATACTTGTACATGGATGCAGTCTTTATTCCAATAAAAAGACTGGTGGCCTATGTGGTATTTGTTCGACTAGTCTTACTGATGTTTCTTCTATCGAGTTTAGAGACAACACGTGGGAGGGTTATTTAAAGGTAATAACCAGATTCATACTGTGAGAGTATCTGAAACGCATCCTGGCAACTGTAATTAAATTATTATTTAAATTGAATCAATTTCAACTTGTACTGTTATCAACAGGGTGATCTAATGAAGAAAAAGTGCAGTTAGTATTCAACTTAATTTATTCAAGATGCTGGTATGTCTGTGTTTAATAGATCTTCCATTAAAGTGTATAAACAAATGCACACCTGTTCATTTTTCTGCTTCTGTTCTCTTTATGAGACTGAACCGCAGGGAAACTGCTATGTTTATACTATTCCAAGACAGGTTCGTCTTCTTTAAATACCAACACATCTTCTTTACACCATCAAGATGTTTGCATTCCGTGCGCCAAGCGAGCAACACTCTTGTAGGGAACAGATAAGTTGATGTCACGGAAATAGCAGAAACTTGTTGAATGTTTTCGACCAATTTCAATAAACAAGACCACACGGAACAGAAATATATTCCTAAAAGATGCATAGTGTCTCATGCCAGCGACGACAAATGGAAACGTCTTTTATCTCTATACAAATCTGTGTACGTCGTTCCTTCCCATATCTGCAGCGATTAGTCTGCACTATGACTAAAACCCCATATAAGTAGTAAGCCCATCTCCTAGCCCGAGTCCCTAGGGAGTCGTTAATTCTACTCCCGTTCAACGACACGCAATCGCGACCGAGAACTGTCGACGCCTTCAGGTCAGATTCAATCAGAGTGCATTTTCATTACTGGAGTATACTTTTGCAATTGTCAACTACTCTCATGAAAGTTGCTGTGATTTTCTGACAAGGCTTACTGCAGAAGTTTGACGTATTTATACGTTTTTTCAGACGATATCTCTATCGCTATTCAGATACAAATAATTGTGTTTCCGTCAGTACTGTAAATATCAAAATTAATAACAAAATTTGATCTTTTTTTAAATGCTGTTACATAAATACAATTCTATCTTTTCCAAAATGGTGAACATGTTTTTATATAATTTCCTCAAAATGATAAAACAGCTGAATCTTTTTCTTTGAATGTATCAGAAAGATTTTAAATTATATCATTTCCTAAAACAATAAAAACAGTGGAATATTCTTTTCAAAACAATAGACCTAAAGTTCAGTCATTATTCCAATAAGGCTGCGCGATAAAATTTAATTTAACTTCATTTATTCATTTTATAACAATCGCGAAACACATTCTACAAACTTATATCACTCAAGATGTCCCGGATGTTGGCGCGCAGGAGGTCTTAATGTTAGAGGAAACCCGGAGAAAATCATGTGGTTGGACACGTGATCCCATACCTTTTCACGGCCTAACCGGAAATCGAACTGCGGCCGTCTCGGTGAAAGGTCGAATGCGCTATCGACTGCGCCGCCACACGCCCATCCAAACTCACAACAATACGCATTGTAAATATGTTGTATGTACAGATTAAGATATTTTCTTGTTTCAAGTATCCTTTTCTTTATATTCTCTTTTCTATCACCTAAAACAATTAAACGAGAGTGATTCTACTTCATGATAGGGAATCCTATTTGTTTGTGTTTATTTTGTATACTTCGGTATTATTGCTTTTAAAATCCTCACTAGGAAAACATTACAAATATCTTTTTAGCAAAATGAAGATCTTATTAGTTGGAGTTTTAAAAAAATACTTTCCACACCATAAACTCGCTTAATTAAATTTTGCCCCAACCCCACTCCCCGCAACATTTCCTTCGTATTATTTTTTTATTTTTTTGTTAATGAAAACATGCACTCAAAGCTTCTTGCTCACTTTGGAATGGCATGCTCAAGGTTGTTATCTGACTTTAACGAATAAAGAAAAATAACAACGTATTTTTTTACTGCTTGACACATTTATACAGCAAACTGGTGTTGCTCAATTATCTTAAATTGCCAGTTCTAATTGTTAACAGTGAACTGTCGTTTCCACTGTGGCAACGTGTACAGCAGTATACATTTTACGACAGTTACAAGGTTTACGGCAGTTTATTTTTCTGCTCTACGAGAGTGCACTTTCCGGAGATGTGTTCCTGTGTTGGAAGTTTAATCACAGTCAGGAGAAATCCGATTGGAATGGGATTTCTATCCATTCTTTTGATGGAGCCCTTTTGACAAATAATTGCGCAAGAACTTTGCACTTTATGCCAGGTGAAATCTATAGTCTTAAATTACTGAAAAGAAAAACACATACGTAGCTTTATTTTCCTTCTTCGCACTCCATTCTGCCTGCATACAGCCTATTTATTTCCTCCGGTTTCATTTTTTTTTAGTTACGATAAGAATTGATATAGATTACAACCTGCTTAAGGCTTGGGGTGCGGTTTACGCTCGTGAAGAACCCAGTGTAAGCACGTTTACGTTGACTGAGTAAGTAAAAGCAATATGCATAACGTACAAGCTTATGCTTCTTGTGAAATATACAATTTTCGGTTGATGAATAGGAGTGGATTTTTAGATCATGGAATAAGACGTTCCGACCTTATTCGGGCATTCTCAGAGGAAAAGGGATACCTTTTAACATAGAAGAATCTCAAAGATGGTTTTTGCTGATCATTGAGTCTAAATTCAGGCATTACTGATAAATGTTAGTGACAAATATTTCAGTCATTTTCCCCAATATCTTGTACTTTAATCGACATATTCATCTCATAGCAGCTAATGTGTCTAATAAAATACATTTAACTATACAGCGTCATCTACGACACGACCGACTTACCTAATTAATCAAAGCGAAAATGGATATACCGCAAAATATCGGCAATTAGCAGTATCCTGTATAGGCACTCATGCTGTTTAAATACTGTATACCGGGAAATGTTCGCTGCAGTCTAATTTTCGCCTTTTCGACCTCCATAATGGAGGCGAATTTATCATAACAGCGAACTTTATAGTAAACAACAAAATAAACATAGTAAAAAATGCATAGCGTGAGTTAAAAACTAGGCGAATATGGATTTTACCGCTGAAGGCGAAAGTTAGACTGGGCGAAAACTACCCGGTATAGAGTAATAATAGATGTACAAAAGCCGTGAATGACAAGTGTATTAACATGGTAAGGTAGGGATGTTCATTTTGTAAATTAAATCTATCTGTACTTTAATATGATAAATGTCATATATTTAATTTCTAAATGTGGAACAAATATTACACGGAAAGGTTGACACTTAAGGCGTTGTGTAACAGACCGAACGGAAAGCTGCGTGTACTTGGATGATTCACCAAAGGGTCATCCCAATGTCGTCGAATCTTGCGAAGCCGAGACCATCGACAGGTCTGTCTGTCGTATACGTCATACATTTGTGTGTGACCGCTGTTTCGTATTATTGTGTCTAATGACCGTACAGACCCTGAGCTCTCCATCCTATGTTTATGAATAAATGTATACTTAGTGGGTAGACGCACGCCCTTGACTTTCCCGGGTATACATCACCGTTTTATTACCATCGAGTGTCTTGCTGTCTGACTTACCATATCATTTATATCATAAATATAGTGCCAAACCCTCCTGCCGTGTGGCGCCGAGCACGTATCCTTTTTACGTTAATTTGTACAAATTGATTCCCTGGTGTTGCCTAATTTGACGTGGTCATATGTTACCCTACATACACTTGAGGGTCCACACTGTATTTAACAGGCAACTGATGTGAGAATAATGGGCTGACGACTTAATGTTCGGTGAAATGCCACTGTTTATAGATATACTTGTATTTTATCGTGTCTTGTCGTTATTAAGTTATTTATTTTCATTTTTCTCATGTCTGATAATGACACCATCCTTTACTTAAACATTTTCGTCTGGCGAAGCGACCTATGACAAAGTACCAAAATGTTTACAAAAACAAATGTTATGCGTTCGTCAAGGATATTCAACTGTTATAATATCTATATTTTATCGTGTTTATAACAAATATTACCACTCGTCTACGGCGGCCGAAGGCAGAGTGTGTGTGATATTTAAATATGAATCACCGAAAAACTGCACTAGTTGTAATTAAAGCTCATTAATGCGGGTTTGTAGTATGCATAAGCATACTTTAAATAAAACTGGGGGTAAATAGTAATGGGGCTTAATTTACTATAAGCCGGTTAATACGGAACTAAATATCAGAATTATAGCGCTAGCATAACATGTAGGAAAAATAAATTTTAAATAGTTTTAGACAAAGCAACTTCTTGGTTCTGAAATGTCAAAAAAGTAATTATTATAGCAGCATTGTTACATATTGTATTTTATAATTTGACTTTCTGTTCCGGCTGTTAGGTACAATCTTATGATTGGCTGACTTTTACCCGGTACATTAGGACCAGGTCACTTTGTATATGTGTGTCTGCGCTAACGTCACTAATATGATCACAAAACGTTACCCAAATGCACTCTATGGAAAGTATTTTTACCAAAAATGACAATAAAAATGTTATTGATTAGTGTTTTCCATTTGTAGAATCGTAACAATTTTTATAGCTAAGCTATACACAGTTGTACGCTTTGTCACTCCGGCTAACACAACGTAACAGACCACAATAACACAACATAATGGATACTGCCATATTGAATTTTGAGGGGTCGCCTTAGATTATTTTCCTGTACTTTTGACAAATTATTTTGTAATTGTATTTGACCTGAAAGTCATACATTGCTGTTTCTCTATTAACGAATGAAATTATTTTGAATCACGACCCTAACCAATTATCCCCCCGAGCGCTTCTGGAGAGAGCACCATCGTGGCCTCTGTGAGGCTTCATCTTCAATATTGAAATCGTATTACGTGATCTGCCGTCATATGGCATCACGTTGAAATGCTCAGGGAAGTGAGAAAATGAAATACATTTATTTGGATGAATGAAGTGAATTGGTTTTTAGCGGCCAGACATGTATCCATGCTAATAATGTAATTTTGAGTTACAGGGTTGCCGTTTCTTATTAAACATACATTTTAATCTACAGTGTTACCAAATCAGAAAATGTTCGCCGGTCCCTCCTGTTAACTCATACATAGCTCGCCTTCACCTGAAATTCATCTGTTAAAAAAAACCTGTGTACTGACATTCCCCAGTCCACACTGCTGTAAGTGGTGGTACACTTTTGTATATCTATAATGGAGGTGCTGAATCTCCAGAGGTCGTTGTCAACCGCCCATCTCGTCGTCATGGCAATGACCTTCAGCAGGTCACAGACATCTATAGATCGTTTTCAGAGGTCATGAGTTTGTATTTCTATTATTGATTGCTTCCCTGACGTGCATGCTTATATTTATTAGGATGCCGAGCGCATCCAAATATGAACTATGCTGTGTACGCTATTGGCAATTATGGTTTATTCCATTTTCTCATGGAATACCAAGATCATGCAAAAGCGCAAGCAATCGGGAACGATTTTGATATAGTAAATGATGCAAATACGAATCTATCATATTTTATCATCTAAGTCGCCGTCAGCATACATCACTTTAAGCTATTTGCTAGTGCGGAGATGGAAGTGAGTATTGATACAGAATGTGTGGGGAAATATTCATAGTATGACTAAACGGTTACAATAAAGACAATCACATTGAGAGATATACTTGTTCTCAATAAAACCACGTACAGATAAGCTGCGGGGAGTACTGCTTACCATAACAGTAAGCGGATAATTAATCTGTTTGATGTCTCTACAGTATGTAGCGAGTACGGGACAAATACACTTACACATTTCTTTAATTGTCAGGTTTTATTGGAACATCAAAGAATCTTTTCGAGTAATTACGTTATAGGGATTTCCGAGACCATCAATTATATTCACATTCCGTACATGTTTTTCAAATTATAATGCTAAAATGGGCGTTCGGGGGGAAGGCGAGAATACTACAGAAATGTAAGATCTGATATGTCTTAATAGGCTTTAACGTGCACATGTACCGGCCGAGGTGATCATGCGAACAGGTGCACAACCCACTCGCACGAGGAAGTCCTCGGCCCGTGTACAGGTTGCTGGTAAGACCCAAAAGAACATACGTGTCGTGACTTTAACGCGCATTGGAATCCCAAGTTAATCGTGCCCTCAGATAGCTAACATGGCTAAGTATAAAACCTAAAATTCCTATAGGAAGTCGACGATATCTGATTACTCCATTGTCTAGCGCCAAGTACCGAACCGCAGGATTATAAGGAGAACAATATCTCTTTCCAGTATAATACCCAGATTTATCGTTTTCATCTACAGAACGAACTTGTGTTAATCTTTGGAGAGCACCCAGAATTCTATGCTATGGAGAAGTGTTTCCTTTCTTCTGATTGCAACGGTGATGCTAAAAAATAAAGCTGATTTGTTTGGAGAGAACATGGCGTTTATGAGTACAGTCTAAATCTAGACATTGCGGATATTGGAAATACGTCAGCCGAATCCTATACTTTCAAGAAGCTTCTATTGTTGTATGTTTGGAAGGAAACGGATTCCTGAAGAAGACTGGCTTGGCAGTGGTTTGGGTAAATGAAGTAATCGTATAAAGATACAAGATCATAGTATTGACTTAATATCCCACATATATATGTATGTAGGTTTTATCGGGCTGATATCAGAGAAATCCGTTACGATTAAAAAAAAGGGTTAGAAGTAATGTTTACACAAGTATCCCTTGCCATCCTAATCTGTCCAAGACTATTGCAATAAATCTTAAAATACCGAAGTCTCTATTAAATTCTCCGTCTTTGTATAAGCGGGTTATCATATACAGCAGTGAGTGATGGGTTTTTACTGTGTAAAGTGAAATGGATTACTATCTTAACGCTGCAGTTTTATATCTAAATGACTACTCACTAATCGATCAAAGTAAAAAGGATGCATTGCAAAGCATCATGTACATGCACATGTACTTTGAACTAATTGATTTCATAATTCATTTTTTATGTTTATATTTCTGTGCTTTTTCAAACAAAGACAATGCTAAAGGAACAATGGGGTTTCCTTAGCGTTATCTTAAACATTTTAATATTGACGGTACTTTATTTCCCGGCTGGACTCCGAGCTGTGCTTGAATTTATTTCGTGTGTAAATGAATTCGTGGATTACAAGTACCTAATCAAACGCAAATTGTTTTTATATCAAACTTGTATTTACTTCGTTGGCTTCAACCTAGAAATGTGGCTATGTACTTCCGTATCCGGTTCCAAATATATGAAATCGCACTGCAAACCTTCCAACACTTAGTAAATGCATTTTCAAATGTCTACTGTTGTCGGTTGCCATGGAGAATAACGAACTTTCCTTAATGGAATGGTCGCCTCCAAGTTGCATTGTAGGATGCGGCATGTAACAATAACAGAACTTAGACCAATACATAATTCATTTTTATCATTGTCATGTAGCAGACAAAGTTTCATTATGGCTATACATTTAGTGCTTAGCGAACACTTTCCTGGTGTTGTTTGTAATATATCAGGCTCTATCAGATAAGATGTTGGTGTTCCATGTTAGACATTTTTGGTCGTAATTACCATTCCACTTGATGGTATTTTTACATTTGAACACAAATCTGCATAGAATATAGAATGATGTCTCATTATTTGGATTGTTTCAATATTCAAATAATTGACTGGGGACCGGCTCCTCATTTTAAGTAGTTTTATATAGCTGTATAATTTTATTTTATCGGCTACTTGGGACTTATTTTGAGGGCCCGGGGATACAGATCCAATGCTGTTTTATCGGTATGCTGGGCCGGTTTTAATTCAGTTTTATAACCAATAAGAAGTTTACACGACCATCAAATAAGATAAGTTTCTTGGGACCTAATCTTGATTTGTTTGTGTGTTTCCATATGTGATTGTCTTTGAAGGAATACAATCTTATCGGTTACTTAATTCTTGTTCCTGATTTTTGGAGTATTCCCAGGTGAGTTGTAATACAAATGACCTTGAGACAGCCCTGCGGGAACGAGGTTTCGTGTTATCCAACATAAATCCCCGGGAGACATGCTATATTCCAACAACTGTTTTCAAACCCCTTTAATGTGAGTTTGATAGCTCGCCATAAAATAGACCAGCCTCCGATTCGCGGTAGGGTTTGCCTACAGAGCGCAGTCTAGTGCATGACAGCATCAAAGGGGAATGGCGTGGCCAGGAGGAAGTCTGAAAATCTTTGAGGTTTTAATAGAAACTGACTTCTTTACAAGCACAGTATACATATATAGGATTTTGCTGGTTCGCTCGGTAGTAAATGTTTTATATAAAACATGACATTTCCAGTAAAAAGGTTATCATACATGTTTGAGGAAGCTACAATTTAAGTATATTCACGGTCTGTTTATGGTATTCTGTATAGGGAAGTACCAAGAAACGATCAAACTAATATTTACCCCTCACAGCATAGATCTTGATAGAGTATTGTTCAACGAAGATGCATTGTTTCAGCAGACGTACCCTTGTCTACATCCGGGCACCCTTCGACTTAGACAGAAAGCTTGGGAATATATCCATTGAAATTGCTCTTTGGTCGGTGTCTATTTTTACAGAGTTGAGCATTTAATTTGTTATGGTAGTCGTTCGCTACAGACCGTATGCCAATATTTATGTATATTGGCCACTATTGAACTGTCAGGAAAAGTGTCTGTTGGCGTCACTTGGTTATTGTGAATTTTAACTCGATATCAGTATACAGATGAAGCATACGGTCCACCAGCCAGACACAAGGCCTCTACAAGCCTATACAAACAATAAGTATGGCGAAATATCATATCGTATTCATTCCAATGACCTTACGAATGCCGACGTGATCCCCCGTCTGACCTACGTCGCAGAGGGTATACAACGTCCTCCATTCCTACGTAAAGATTTGGTCCATTTTTCACATCTTCAACTCAAAGTTTGGTACAATTGTGAATGCAGCAACGAGTATATAATAGTGTACATTTCTTTTTCTCATTATAGATTTCGTATAGACTGAACATGCTTTTTTGATAGTTTGGTTTGGTTTAATTTTGTTTAACGTCCTATTAACAGCTAAGGTCATTTAAGGACGTGCCTCCATGTGGGTAGTGAGCAGAAACAGTGCGGATATAACTGAAAACTAAGCAGTCTGAATAAATTACACGACGGGGTTCAGAAATAAATGCTTATTTCCTTTAGGTTTTGTCAGTAAGCGGTGGAATGTTTTAAGCTGCTGAAATTGCAATTTCATGTCTTCACGTATCACACTAAAAGGACGTCACTTTTCAAAAAGTCGGTGAATCACAATATTGTATTAATGGAATATCGTTGATACATACATTATCTTAATATGTTATACTCTTAAAAGATGTTCCAGTTTTGCTAAAATTAGCTGACAGAAACCATGCCTTTATCAGTTCACGTATTACTTCAATACACTGCTTGGAACAGCCATACACTGTATTTATGGTATATGGTATATGCTAACGTGAACTAATCAACGCTACGTGAGGGTGTTCGTACTACATTCACCAAAAAATTAAACTGATGGTACTGCGGCTTATTACCATTTAATTGAATATCACTTGAGTTTTCCTCTGTCCTTTGTGACCTGTTTGTTAACGTACTCCTCGATTAACGGGTTTATAACAGCGTCATACGATCAGGGCTGTATATTGACGTATTGTCAAAATAACTGTGACGTAACATAAGGTCATGCGATCAGGGTTGTATGATGACGTATTATACCATATTTAACATCAAATTAACCGCGGCGGTTCACAGGACCACTATGCGAGCAGGCTCTATATATGATGACGACCAACCGCCTGTTCACCACACCACGTATTGCACAGTTAATCTCCACAGCGTATCGAAGTGCCGTTAACATGTTTTACATCGGAATAAACTGTTTTCGTATTTGTAAAGCTCTCGGCGCTATGGGATGCACGATATCGCATGTGGAAAGTCATATGGTTCGTCAGAAGGCAAAACATGACCTGGATATTTACGTCTGTTTTACTGCACGTGCAGGTAGAGTGTACTTCTAGACCATCTTTTGTGCGTGCTTGAAACACTTTGGGTCTCCTTACAATGAAATTATATCACACTTAAATACGTGTGGGCTTCTCAATACCAATTAATACAAGATCTCTTATGGATTTAATTTAACTGGTACGAAAACTAGTTATCGTTATTTTATTTTTTCACTACGTTTCAATGTGAAGTGTGCATTGGGGGTTGTGTTGTTAATGACCTAATACACGGGAACTCATGTAGTATTCTTTAAAATATCAACAAATGTTTAATTTACTATAAACACCCACACACACACACACACATTTCCAATTTTAATTTGCACTCAATATTTTTCTGAAATATGACATGTAGATCACAGTTGCCATTGGTTTTGTACAACGTTTACAATAGCCTGTTTGTACTTACTGCACGTAGTCTCCGAACGCAATTAGTCTTTGTGACTGATTCTACATATATGTAACTTGCATAACGGACTTCCGTGAAATTCCCTGTTACTATTTTTAGTAGAGGTAAATAATCACCTCTCGTGTGGTAACCAAATTATAAAATTGATCACCTCTTGTGCAAGTGTTGGTTAAATGCAGAAAATTATATCATAATCTGTCAACACCTGTGGAAGGGGGGGGGGGGGGACAATCACAGAGGAGCAAACTTGACCATCTTACAATGATAAAAATAATTCCACCATCAAATGAAATAAAGATGTTACTTTGCCTAATGTCGAAGGACGCGTTGGTATTGTAGGCACGTGCGGTGGTGGTTCAGCTTGATTTAGGACGTAACAGGAGTAATAAGTGTTATGCACCATGGGAATTTCAACACGTGTAAAAAGTGCACATTACGCCCCATAAAATGGTTAGTAAAACAGTTGGAAGCTCGCATGTACGCTCACGTGGAGATGTGGTAACAGATGTTATCACTAAATTCCAGGTTAAAATTTCTTACTCTCAAGAAATATATAAGTTGTCTTTAAATAGGTTAACTTACTTTTAATACCGACATTCTGTTATCAGTTTTCGTTAACCTTTTGTTATAGCAATAAAACAAGTGTATACAGGCCCCAGTTTAAGAGGACAAAATATACCTAATATATCACTGTGTCAATATACCACATCGTCAGCACACAGGGACAACTTTATCTACTAAAAATATCACATCGTCAACACATGAATAAAACAACTGATTACACAACGTTAACACACCACGACAAATTTACCACAATGTCAACACATAACGACAAAGTATACCACATCGTCAACTTACAATGACAAAATATACCACAGTGTCAACACACAACGACATAATATACCACAGTGTCAACGCATAATGATAAATATACCACAACATCAACACACAATGACAAAATATACCACATCGTCAACACACAACGACAAATTTACCACAATGTCAACACACGATAAATTATATACCATAACTTCAACACACAGTGACAAAATATACCACAATGTCAACACACGATAAATTATATACCACAACGTCAACACACAGTGACAAAATATACCACAATGTCAACACACAACGACAAAAATTACTACAATGTCAACACATAATGACAAAATATACCACAATGTCAACACACAACGACAAAATATACCACATCGTCAACACACAACGACAAAATATACCACAATGTCAACACACAACGACAAAATTTACTACAATGTCAACACACCATGAAAAACAAATGACAGCGTCAACACACAGAGATAAGCATATACCGAGCGTCATCGCAGCGTCGATACATGATCACTTTTTAGTTTGGGAATACGACTTTGATAAGTAGCTTGTAACAGATTGTTTTGATTCTATTTTTATGTTTTAGTGACTGAACTTCTGAAAAAACAAGCATATTTAACTTCTTGAACACGTCCCTACATTGGAAATATTTTATACCGATAAATTGTTTGCCGGATTGTTTAGATTTTCTATCGTTACAATTCTGTTTATTAATACATCTTCAGAAGAAAACATGATGATGTCCTGACTTGGGATACTTGCTCAAGCTGACTCCGACTCACTCTGTTACACTGGAGCACTTTAGTTTGTGTGTGTGTTGAAATATATCGCCTTTTTCATTTATATGTCTCCTCTAAGAAAAGGCGAAGATTAGCATTTGGTTACAAAAATATACCGGTAGGGCATCTATCGCTGATCTAAATCAATCGCCGGCCCTATGGTAAGACGGTATCTGACACTTTTATTTTAACTATCCCAAATTGGGCGATCTCAGCATGGCATTTCAGTCAGCCTGTTGTATAAAAGAATTATTTGCCACTGCTCGGAAGTGTAAATCACGTAGGGATCGTGATGTAAAATTCGTATAAAGCAGTTGATTGTCCTCCGCCGAATAGATCTTAAAATTCTAACGGCAACCCTGTGCGTCCTTCGACGTCACTGAATGAGTGCTTAGTAGTGGGATTGAATTAAATTTACATAGTATAATACAACCGTATGGTTTAAAGGAAGTTGAAATATACACGCGGAACAATTCGTCTTGTTTTTACATTATGTATTAATAAATCTGCGTCGACTTTGAAAAGTAGAACAAATGAAAGGCATGTCAATGTATTTACCCTTTAACGTGCTGGGGTAGCTTTCGCTAGTTCGGGGCGTTCGGTATGGGAGCCCGTAGGAGATGGGAAATCGAAGTGCCGTGTTCGAGGTAATAAACTGTCAAGATCGTCAACGAAAAACCCGGGGCAAAATTTCATTATTGCATTCGACCACGTTTAGGTCTAGTGTTATGGGTTTCCGTTGCCTTTGTGTGGACCAACCAAGAATAATGATGTCAATATGAGCTGAACGTTTTCTGAATCCTAATTATTTGGTGAGAGTTATTTGTCTTTTTTAACTTAATTGAAATTGTCTCGCTTAATCAACTATGTTCCCTCGTGCGAGTAAAATCGAATACACGACAAGCCGCAACATTGTGTTTGCGTGGTAAATAGTTCTGTTCTGGTCGTGTTTTTATTGGTCTAACGGTTGTAAGGTGATGTGCTGTTGTGGGTTCAGGATGATAGAGGATTGGGAGTATTCGTTAGCTACACGGGACGAAGGTTTACCTCTTGGCTGTATATAAGTACCGAATAAAAGCTAGACTCTCTATTTCGAACAGCTATTAAACTTTTCTATGCCAGTTGACATTTTACCACGTTGATAGACATGAACACTGAACCCAAGGTCATACTAACTCGTTTGATTCGTTTTTAATTCGGTTACTAGAGACACTGTTCGGCGTTATATGGACACGCCATTGCTGTGTCTCGCGCTACAGATCGGCGCACAGGGTATCTACTGCATCATCAGCGGACGGGGACAGTCTGCGTCCGGGGTCATCACCGTATCTAACATAAATCCTTCCCATCGGTTCTGCAAACACCCACGGTACATATTGTCTGTCCATGTTTCTGTCTACCACAATATGGATCTTGCTACCTGGTCAGTATCTTGTAGGCAATCAACTCGGTCCCTCTCACCAGCCTGACTGACGTCGGCAAGAAGCACTAGATACATGGGCGCCATTTTGTTGTATTTGCATAGCAACTTGACGTCAGCAGAAAGCGCGTTGGCTGTGAAAGCCATTTCATTTGAATAAATTGGGACCAAGTTCCAATATTAAACTTGGTAATTGAAGTAGCTTAGTTTGTAATGTAACTCTAATGTTTCATTATAGCACTCATTTATGTGTCAGTTTTTTAGCATTAAGTTACAAGACGATGAAAAGGCAGCCCCGGAGTGTGATAAATTGTCTGGTATCTCAGGGGATTTCTGTGTGTATGTATGTCCTATTCTAGTGATTACAAATCTTATCAAAAAGGTTGGTATGTCTCCATTTCATCAGAGGACGGAGTAGGGGAGCAGGTGATTTTTCTGATAATGCTGCGTGTACTGACAACGATACTTGATAAACGGTTACACAATGTCATTTAATCGATTAAACTGATATCTTAAAACCGTTGTGACGTCATTTCTGTTGTCGATGTAACATCGTACTGGTTTACAGGTGTGAAGCTCGGTTCTATTCTTGGAAAATAAAAATTGATATTTTTATTTATTTTGTGTTAAACAGTGGTGACATTGTAAAGTGATTGAAATAAAATAATTATTGGTGTGCCTCTTATAAACCATACGAATGAAAATGTATTGGATATATTTTAGTCAAAATAAAATTTTTAGAAATCACAATTGCAATAGTCTGTTTCAACCCTTTCCTGTTTTAGATTTAACGACACGCCCTCTTCAGAAATCGCTATTGCACTCATTTTCGTTACTGGAACTGATTCTCTAGTTTCTGACAAACCAAAGTGAAATGAAGTTACTTTTAGTACACCGCTAAATAAAATTATAGAGACTACACACCCGTGACTGTTGACAACACAATCTCGACGCACATTGTTTATGAGATTTAATTTACAAAGGACAGGATAGACATCACATACAGACAGTGCCACACGCCAAAATAACAGAGTCATCAATTTGAGGCCTTGTTTACATAGACAGTACACGGAAACTCGTCCTATAAAAGTGGACGTTTCCACAAAAACAGAAAATTAGGGGAGATTTTTTTCAACCACTAGCCAGATTGTGAACATGAAATATGGTACTGTTAGGAGTTGCATGGTTAATAGCTACATAGAGCAATTCCAGACCCGTTCAGAGCGCCGACAGCTTGTCCAAATATTTAAAGAGTTTCTTTTTATTTGATATATTCAGCATGAATCGTAACACTTACCTCGAACTCCAACCCCGTCTTACATATTTACTGACTTTGTGTCGTTCAGAGAAACATCGCTAATATCACTTCTTCATCGAATTATAAAGATTTTAGGAGATTGATATATTTCTCTATCACGGTTTACTTAGAGATTCTTTGTTCTGATAGTTTTTTTGTTTTAAGAGGTTTTTTGTTTTGGGAGATTCCGTGTTCCTGAGAGATTCTATGTTCCTGAGAGATTCTATGCTCTGAGATATTCAATGTTCCTCAGAGATTCTATGTTCCTGAGAGATTCTATGTTCTGAGATATTCAATGTTCCTGAGAGATTCTATGTTCTGAGTGATTATGTGTTCTGAGATATTCAGTTTGCTGAGAGATTCGGTTTTCTGAGAGATTCTATGTTCTGAGTGATTATGTGTTTGCTGATAGATTCGGTTTTCTGAGAGATTCTGTGTTCTGAGACAACTCTTGTAAGAAAACATTTCTGATTGTGCGTTTTCACAGAACGTTACTATAGTAGGAATCCGTGGTTATCCGCCTGTTCGATTGATATGAATATAAGACTATACATAATATCACGTAGAGACAGACGTTACACAAACTACGAAACAGCGGCTGTACCACTCCTTATGAATTGATTGTGGCACGTAGCAAACATTCAGGCTCTAACAAATGTAGACTGAAATTACATATACCTAGATAGATTTTTATGGCTATTTCTAAAAAAAAAACATATGTTCCGCCAAAAAACACACATACGGTTTTTATATTGTCTATCCATTTTTTCATACAATATGTAACATCATATCGAAAATCTGGAAACTATAAGATGAATATCTTTTTTGACACAATCTTAGAAATAAGATAAGTAACGAACGTTTTCTATCCTTGGCTAAAATACCGAATTTTTAATGCAGTTTTGTACTAGTTCCCTATATTCTTAAAGCAACCGCAATACCTTAGGACCAGCACCTGCTATGGATGTAGAAATGTAGGTGAGAGTCTATATACTTATATTGTTTCGTTATATTCACCATAGCATGACATTGTATTGGTTTAAGACTTGAACAATTATTTTTTTCATTCCAATATTTCGTTTGTTTTGTTGATTTTGAGTTCGAATTGTTGTTTTGTCGATACTTCTATATTCTCCTGTTGTTTGTATGACCTTTCCATGAAAGGGGAACAGTGAATTAGAAATGGGGAACAAACTTGTAACACATATTCCTATCTCTGACATATTTTGTGCTATTTTTAATTTCCCCCACCCTATCTCCCATTAGAAAATAGGAGCAATGTAAAGCGATATGGAAGTAATACCAGCAGCATGTATGTGTTAAAAGCAGATCTTCCGGCTGTATAAATGCCGTTATTCTGGTTAATACACTCCAATAAAACATGCGTATGTAGATAGCAACACTGATGTGAGATTTCTGTAAAATAAGAACATCTTATACCGCCGTCGATGATTTTCGCATTTATAAAAGTTCTAAGGATAAAATGTTAAGTGAACAGTATCCCCAAACACTGAGTGTGGATTTAAAACATCGGTGGCATTTGGAACGAGTCCCACTCATCGCGAGATCTGACAGGCGGCACGCGTAAATATACGGCTTGGTGTTACTGTGTGTGCATTTCTATAACCGATTTTGTGACACTATAAAGTAAAGAGCGCGTTATTTTCTTTTAAAGCTTAAAGAGATACAGCTTGCATATCACAGCGTCGTGGTGAACTTATGTTTGTTTCTAGTCTGTTAGTCTGCGTCTCTGTAGAGCTTGGCAGATCAATTCTAGTGTTCCTCACTCTTACGGTGCGGCAATCATTCTGGTGATGGAGATCTTTATTAATTCGAGTTGACAGCAAGTCAGATAGAGAAGAGTGCATTCTGGTCTTGTTTCCCAGTATGAACAATCTATGTATTGGTACAGAGCGACCCCCTCCTCATTCTCCCTCTACCAAATAGATGTCATATCCAGGCTCCACAGCAGAAGATAAGGGCTGATTCCGCATTTTGTATCGTGGGCCTTAATTCAGCAGTGCTCCTATCTCCTGGCTATAACAAAGATTTACCCATGCGCGTGTATGCGCTGGGAAGTTTATAACGACAACAGACGCATGTCCACAGCACTGCTATAACTAAATAGCAATGTAGATCATTCAGAGTTAGTGTGCTGTTTACTTGAAACAATTATTTCAGTTGCAAGTTAAAATGTATTTATGTTCGAATGGTATGCTCATAACAACAACTATTTTTTGGAAGTTGCTGACCAGAAAGGCACTGGAGTCAATTTAAATGTGTCAGCCGACACCGTACATTGAATACCTGGCGGCAGACCTTACCAATTACGTGTTTACCTATATCACGTACATTGAATACCTGGCGGCAGACCTTACCAATTCCGTGTTTACTTATATCACGTACATTGAATACCTGGCGGCAGACCTTACCAATTACGTGTTTACTTATATCACGTACATTGAATACCTGGCGGCAGACCTTACCAATTACGTGTTTACCTATATCACGCCACGTTTGAAAGTGTAATTGCATCACGAATATTGACAACATATACCTAGCTGTGTTAGCATTTTTTTATGTGACACTCGCCTTATCATTAGATTAGCATTAAGACGCTGATTATAATTGTGCAAGTAAATGTCACGTTTTTAGTATTGTTTAGGTAGCGTAATGTGATTTTATTCCGTTTAATTTGAAAAAGAATGAACTAACTTTATAATGAATAAGAAAGATCTATCATAGTTTTCTCAAAATTAAGAAACCAAAATACCTTGTTTATGGATTCTTTGGCTATTCAATGTGCTCTGTTCTCAACTGCAGTAGGGCATTTAGACAGATCCTAAACTTAACGACGATTCAGATTTGAGAATAGGGAAACTGAGGCAAAATGGAACTCTTCAGAGAAAAAGACAAAATTCACTATTCAAATAAATTAAGAAAGATATTTCCCTGATGTGCACACTTTGTTCAAGGAAACATGCCACATACTGTGTCTTCCAAATCTGATGTGCTCGTTATATTATGTTGAGCACTCGAAGAAAATACTAATAAATTAGATTGCGCTTTATACATGGAATCACGAGAGGCTGATAGCTGTCGTACACACTAATGTCGTAATTATACAGCTTGTGGTATCTGGTACCGCCACAGAGGATATCGTTTGTGGAGTAATAGCTATCAGAGTTCTTTTATTATGGCTACTTAACATCGTTTATAACTAAGCTTTTAACATTTCTATAAATCATTCCTCTTTTCCTCCGATAAGATGGCACAAAAAAGAAAAAGTTCACGTGTACTCATTAGATACATATGAATGACAAAATTGATAAATCATATGCATCGTGTGACACAGATCACCCAATGTGTTTCTAGGAAAACGGATAAGCGTGTGTGCGTTAACGGCACATTAGTACGGGAAATGTGTGAGTGTTGCTTGGCCTTTTTTGCCAGTATGTAAGAAATGTATTGCATTTGAGTATCGTTTATGGACTTTCAATCCTTCCTTACGCCAAGAAATAAAACTTATCTTCAATCGCTTGTAATGATATATAGATTAATGTTGCATTTACAAAATCAGATTTAAACAAATTGATGTTAAATATTAACATAACCCACACAGGTGACTGCACCTTTAGGTAATAGAGACAGTATTATGTCCGAAATGAATCACTGTAGCATACAGCTGTCCTTCTACTACTCATCAGTGATGTCAGGAGCCAAACAGATGGAAATCTGAAATACATCAATGGAACAATAAAATCGAATGCTTAATTCAAACATGTGTCATGTTTTCTCTATTGTAAAAATGGCTGCATTGATATACTTCTGAATAATATATAATAATTCTCTACAAACCCATCCGCATAACGCTTCCGTACCATTACGTAAAAACTGAAGCTGAAATGAAAATTGAAAACTTATTTCACCAAAAAACCAGAATCCAGTTATTTGTATAGAAAAAATATCTATGAGTTCTAAAGCAGCATTGTACTTTTCAATATCCTTACAAAATGACATGCGGATCATGACTGTGTTCGTGAATCATGAACGTTGATACACAGGTACGAATTTCAGTCAATCAAAAAAAGTGAACCGGTTTAAATACTTATTATTTATTAATTTTCCGTTTTCAAAGATTCAAAGATGAATGTTACATTTAAGTTTTCTTGAGATCAAAGGTATTTGTGATTCTTTTAGGTATTCCTATAACAGATTATTGTAAATATTTGAAATAACAAGAACTTGATATGACCCTCCGCCATCATTATAGCAGAAATAGAGTTACTGTTGTTTATCAACGACCACATCCTCGTACGCGTCAACGTTCATCTACTATTTGGGAGTTTGCTAGTTTGCTGTTTAGGTCGATAAGCTTCACATCACAGAAGATTACTAGGCATAACTATATCGTTTACTTGTTAAGATAGATGGGTCATCCTCAACGCCTGCGCTTTCCTAATAACATAAACCAATTTCCGAATAGTACAGGCGGGTATCATCGAAACGCTTCAATATTCACACTTATTTTTACAGATTTCATCTTTACGCTTTATTCAATTTCTATATAACCTTTCGGAAGAAGAGGTTTTCAGTTTTTCCTAATCACCCGATAAGCTGGGTCGTTATTTATATTTGGTTTTGCCCGGATGATAACCTCTGAGAGTTACAAGATTACTGATAAAATTGCCTCAATCAACAAGCAGCAACTACGATGAAATCATCAGAATGCCATTGCTTCATTTGCTGCTAGACATGTCTTATTTACTGCGGGATTGGATGTATTTACTGCGGGATTAGTTTTCTACTCTTATCGGGAATATTCGTTTTTTTCTATTTCTTCTGTATATAACATGTCAGGAACTATGAAGATTAAGAAACTATGGATATTAATATATGAACCACTTTTGAAAAATAATTGTACTTATCAAATATTGTATCTAAACATTGATACAATCTACAAGGCAAAACATAACTATAATGAATCAATGTTTTAGCTATCTGTTGAGGTAAGTATAAAAATAAATCGCTTTTTGTTGTGTGGTTTTAATTTATATTTTGATTGTGTTAGATGTTATGTGGTTTTGCTTTTAAGATATCAATGATGATAGACATACATTCCCAAGATACTGTGGTAGACTGGCGTCTAGAAACTACCAGATTAAAATCTTTTAAATAAAACCAGTCATATACTCGAGAGAGTCTATATGCTTAGTACTTGACATAATATACACTGTCTGTGCGCTAATACGTTTGTTTGATATAACTATACCACATATTAGCACAATGCCTGTTCATGAGCACCGCTAATTAAAATCAAAGGTTTGAGTAACACGCCCAGCCCACCTGGGTTCCTTGTGTATATACGGTTCGGCGTCTCCATGTACGACGCTTCTATAGCACAGTTTGGTACAAAGAATGTTTTAATTTTGATACTTTGCTGCTAGCGAGGTTGGTGAATTTGTTGATAAGGGTATTGCATTCTAAATGTATAATTGACGGTGAAAAGCCTTTCAGATTACGTATAAGTGTCTGGAATGATAGTACTCTGAGAGTTACGACTTCAAACCAACATGGATCAGTTAACGCTGTTGGCTCCAGCCATTCTCGTCTCCCAATATTGATTGAAAAGGAATCTGTTGTTGAGATATAATGGCTATCATGGTTTTTAGAAATACTGGTATGTCATTGCGTGTGAAAAGTGGAATAAAGATCTATTTGGTGCGCAGATACGTTACAATGTTACTGGTCCAGATGGTGTTACAATCGAAGACGTAATAGGACCTATATGTTTTCATGTCAGTTTCTCAAAAACATCTCAAAGGATGATAATTATACCAATGATTCTAATAAAAGATGTTCCGCCCCCTTTATATCCTTCAATGGACCAGACACTACATCCTGTTTATCGATTCGAGTAAATCAATACATGTAGTTGAGGTATTTTCTTGTTACTGCGAAATTAGATATTTTCGTGGGGCCCCAATTTTGTGGTTTCCCGACAAAAAAACATTTCAAATGGAGAATTGCTTTATATCGAGCTTGCGATTACTTCGTGGAATTATGAATTCGTGAATGAAGATTTTACCAACGAAGTCAATGAAATTTAATAATTAATAATTTTCCAATATTTAAGAATATAAATGATACAATCAGATAATGTTAAATAATTGAATGTAAGCAGTAATATTATAATCAGAATGAATTAAATATTTATTTTGGTAAATCGTTTAGCATTGGAAAATAAAAAAAAAAGCAAGTGTATAAGCGGCAAAGCGTGGCTAGGTAAAATGTTACCTGCACCATGGGTTACAGAGGGAGGGATTCCTGTACTTTACAAGCCTTGCTCGATGCAGGTCTGTCAGTCAAAATCAGTAGCTAACGACTGGCGCAGGTGACATGCCGAGCCTCTCCCCAGGTGAGTATATATCCATTCCGGAGTTAGTGGGCCCAAGTGACAAGTATATTCACAATTACTTCCTTCTTACGCCGACATGCGCAGAACAAACCTTAGAAACAGTTGTGCCGTGTACCCACTCGAATCAAAATCTTCCCTGCCTTATATAGCTGTGCAGACCGCTGGTCTATCTTGTCACAAGATGAGAGAGGCGGTTCCATGGGAACCATTACTTGATGGAATCCTTACCGAACCCACGCAGTATCTCTGAAAAGATTTCAATAAAACTAGTAGCTAGTGGTAGGTTTTTGTGGTTTGGTTTATGAAAAGTGGACTTTATCCTAGCTTGCTGTGGACGACGTACATTTCTCAAATTAGACACAGTATCGAGTTGATTCTGGTTGAACGAAAATTCAAACATAAAACATGAATGATTTAACCAAAATGCTGCTAAACAATCACATGAAAAGTCGTATTTAGATAGCTGTGACCCGAATAGTTTGCAGTGAAAAGAAATGTGAACATAAAACTGGAGTGATTTACAGGGTAAGATTATGAGCCATCAGACTACAATCACTAGAAGGTGTATCCGCCATTGCCGCCGTGCCAATTTGTCTGTTGGAAGGACAAATAGAACAGTGCGGTAAGACAAGCATTAGTGGTGGTGTTTTGTCACGACGAACAGACAAACACTTTAACTTTATTTGTAGCTACTGTTTGGTCAGGCTTACGTGGGGACATTTGCAGCCTTGATGGTAAGAGCTGTAATCACATCAGCCCTCGGAGACCGACACAGGGCACGGGTCAGTTTATTTATGTGTCTGTTGGTTTGCTGGTCACTGTCTGGCCATTTTTCTGACATTTTCTTAGATAAAGTATGACAATTTGGTTAATTCGGAGCACTGTCTATTGTTCCACGTTCGGAATCGACGTACAAACTGAAATCCTCAATTATCAATGGAACAACAAATATATACTCTCCTAAGTACAGGTTGAGTGTTGTCCCTTTAGCTTGTTTGGATTGATTACATAAAGCATTACTCCCTTTTAAGGTTTAATTATCGTGAGGCTTACGTCCTTCTTGCTACAGAACAACGGGTGTCAGAGAGCTTGAAAGTGCCTATTGATCTTACTTGTGTGACAGTTTTCTAACTCCACAATCACTTAATTGTTATTATCTTATTTCCCTGCTCGGGGCAACGGTCCAAATGAACTCCTAGATATACATATATTGTAGTTTATTTAAGTCGTTTTACTTGGGCAGTCAAAAGCTGCAATCAACAAACGTAGGCGTTCGTTTGGATTGGTCTGTGTGGAAATGTGTGAAATGGACGGAAAGAACAGTTTGCATTCACATAATATTAAGCTTTCAGCTTCATTTCTAAAGTTGATATTCAATCTTATATCCTGTAATTTTATTATAATATTTTGGAAAGCTGGGTTGTTTTAATGTTCGCTCAACACGTCATCGCAATATCAAGCACAATTTCCATTTTTAATTTATTCTAGAAGAATGCCGCTGAGCTTCATATTTTGTCATTTTCTGTATTGAAATATCTTTGCTGATATAATCAATTTCTTCTATGCATGTCATGTTAAATTTCTCCAAACTTGTTTACCCCCTTGCATCGCTTGAGCACTTACAATGCGGCGACATGCTAGAACAGCATTGCAATTGTATTCAGTATGGTTTAATGGAGGGCTTTCGGGTTCCGTTTCATATTTAACATATTTTGCTTTGAGAAATGAAAAGTAGATTTGGTGTATGACAGTCATGATTTGATGCTCATGACAGGAGATGAATGCAAATTATCTTCTCCTTCTTTCGTTTTTTTTCTGAAACTCGTTTTTAACATTTCCATCGATCGATACCTGAATGAGTTGTACAATGCACATACAAAGTCCCTTGTTTAAACGGCACAGGAGTAGATTAACTACCATTCCCTATCAGCAAAGGGGGGATCACAAACCACATCGACGCTACGCTGATACACCACTGAACAGTAATGTAACTGTGTAGGTGAAACTTGAACAACCATGAAGGAAAGACCCCGCTAAAATGTTTAAACAATTATCATGATGCTAAACACAATTCAAACCATTACTCCTTAATTAAACAATTACGTTTTGCTTTCGTTGTGCTCAAACAGCGTAATACCTTTACAGGTTCATTATAATAACAAATATACAGTATTACAAATCATTATTAAAAGTAGCTGTTAAAGATGTTGTTGGCCAGATTGCAGTTTGATCAGCCCTTATGTAACAACGTGGTATCACAGTCGACTTTATGTGGCCAATACACACCCCCGGTCCATTTACATCAAAACCTATTCTTTTGTGAGACCTCTTCCCTTTTCTGCCAGTATCATTGAAAATGGATCGGTATGAATAAAGCGAACGTGCTGGCAATGCATCCCATATGTATATCCCAGACGGCTTTTTGAGAAGCCGAAGCGAGAAATGCAAATCCAAATATCAATACGCTAGCAGGGTTACATATATGGGACGTGTGTGGCTAAAAAGTTAATCTAGAGAACAACAAATCATCCCAATGCATCGTCCCGAGTAGCTTTAATCTACGCCAAATATCATCTCCTTTTCCCAAAAGGTTTGATATATCGGTCCGCGGTGACCGCTGTACATCCAAGTTTTCCTTCTCCGAGCAGAGAAAAAAATCCATATGTTATTTCCAATTTGTGTATTTATTCTAGTGAAACCATACTCAATATGTTTGAAGAACTATCTCGTCCTTAATTCGGTCTGAATATCGACATGGTGACATCACGGATATCAGCCTCGTGTAGAAAAGCGATGTAGGTACAGCTCTGGTCATATTATGGCTTTTGTCATTTTTCGCTCTTTTCTATCGGGAAGACAAATTACATTTGCATTGTTATTGGAAAAATCGCCTGTGACGCAGACGTACAGTATACGATTCCGACATTTCCGCAATATTTCTTACATTTTTCTATTGCGTGGCCGGTGTCTGCTGTATAGGGCTATATAGCTTGTAACGTGTCAGAAATTTGATGAGTATCTATATTCATATCCTATATAAAATGTGTATTTATATCCTTCGCCGACTACAAACATGAGCTCGCTCATTTTAGAATAATGTCGAAACATCATGGAAAGCTATTAAATGGGTCATTTTCAATATCTTTTGTCAGAATAACTATTATTTCAATTTATAGTCGGTATATCTAGCCGTATACCATCAATATTTGGCGTAAATGCCATATACAAGCAGTGTATATATTTGAAAAAGAGGAAATTATGATGAAGCACGTGTCTTTGTCTATCTTGTCATAATGGTATACAACATGTTAATGATAAAACGTCGGAGCTGGAAAGAGATTACAAAATAAATATCACTCTTTAGTTTTCACGTCCTAACTTGACTGTGTTTTGTTCTTAACTTACCCCGATGCACTTAGTAATAAAAGCAACTTCTTGTAAATATGATTGGGTAAATACTCATCCTTTGAATATTGGAGATATACGTAAAGATCACGATTTGTGCCCAGACAAATTTTTCATGTAAATAAACGTTTTGTTTGAAATCTAGCCAAGTCTATATGCTATAGGGACACAATGCAAATGGAACCAGTTTTGTTTTTGCCTATATTACACGAAAATAAATCGCTTTTGTTCCTCGTGATTTGGGGTTGAGACACGACTTCCAGGCCCAGTGATGTATTCATACACATGGTTAAGGTGATGTATTCATACACATGGTTTAGGTGATGTATTCATACACATGGTTAAGGTGACTCGGGACCATGTTCTATGAACTAAGCACACAAAAAGCCAGACTCTCGTGGCCTAGCAATTTCTCTGTACATAGGAAAACACTTCAATACGAACAGGAAAGTTCAAATCGAAGCCTGTTTGATAGGAACACACGGACTAAATTGCCTTGCGGGTGAGACGTCCATTTTCACTCTAACCATGGAAAATCTACCGGAAATAATCACGTAAGATCGTCACAGTCACGCATATAAATCATCAGTAAACAAATTTGAAATTTGTAGTCGAATGGAAGGGGTGAAATGCATGCTTCTGGGTGCATGTACGTGCAAAGCTATGACTGAAACGTAATGGCACGTGATTACAGAGGAGACTAGCAGCTGCTGGAGCCGAGAGAACACTGTGCGCGTAATCTTGCATCGTTACTAAGTACCGTACGAACCAGAACAAATCTTAATTAAACTTGTAGACATTCTCAAACAGCATATGCTGAAGTTTTACGTAATTAATAACATTAAAAACAAGATATAAGAGTGTATAGATAGTTCGTCCTATAAGATATTACCGACCCCCGCCCGTGTAATGGGGGAAAGTTATCCGGTAACTGTGGCCATCAACTGGTGCCAAAATCAAGATATAACTATTTATAAATATTCATGTATGAAGATACAGATGCCCCAAAATGATTGGGTCATGTTATATAAATATGTAGATAAACACATCTTTGTTTGTTTTGTTTTCAAATGTGCATCAACTTAATTTTTTGCGCGTATTTGAATCCTGGTAAGGAATATATTCATTTAATTTTACAGGTGATCACGTGGTTTCACATTGAAAAAAATAATTGGTATTTTTTCTACTGTGATGAAAAGCACTTTGGACAAATTAGAGGGCAGGTAGAATATATAGTGTGTGCGTGGGGGAAGTGGGAGGTGGGCATTGACAAGTGTAACGTCCTCACATGTCATTGTGGCGTTGTAATAAAACATTATTTTTCTCATTATGTTTTGGTTGGAGGAGGAATATCTATTCACGAAAGCTAATGACTTTTATAGAGGAAACTAAGAATTGGTTATTTCATTTTTTGTATTCTTTCTACGCACTACGAATAGAACTGTTTTTTAACAACAAAAAATATGTTTATCATTTTGCAAAAGGAAAAATAAGCAAAGAGAAATATTTCGGCAGGATTGAGACCTCACTTTGAGGCGATGCAAACCTCCTTTTCAAAACGGAATACAGGAAGGAATAACACTGTAATGCGCCATTTTAACATATTTGTTAATGATAAATAATAATGATAAATGCAAGGATTCCGAAAGAAAGATACAATGTACATGCTTTTAAAACTAAAAAGTGCATCTAAGAACTTGGCGATTGTTTTTATTTGCAGCTTGCGTGTGACTCTCTCTTTAAACAATTAAAACAATTACTGAACATATAACTACAAGCTGGTTTGATAAGCAATCGATTGTATTCAACATGAAAATATCACTAGGTAAAACGTGCTATAAAATTGTCTTTATTTTTTTGTTGTTTTTTTTTGTAATATTATATGCTCGGAGCGGATCTATTGTTTCCGATCCAGCAAAGGTCTTGTTCGAGCTGTTAGGAGGATAGCCATATATCAAAATCCGACATCGTGAGGGACATCATGCCTACCAGCGTTAAAGAGTAGAATCAAATAATGCATACTTAATGTAGTACTTGAAAACGATGTGAACGGTTTCCACCAAAACGTGTGTCTGCAAAACCAAATATGCCTTTAGACAATATTAAGTGTGTTTTAGGAGTGTCGAGCCGTTGGCAGTTATGGCGTACATAATCACATAAATTTTAGCGTTGTTCATCGATTATACGTTAGAAATCGTAATGACTAGCGGAAACATCGAATAATTGTTTTAAGTCAGGTTTGTCCTTGCAACGCAAACAAAAATAAACATCAACAATTTAAAAGTAACCTTGACTTACATTTTTAAAAGCTTTTCAAAGTAATCAAGGAGCGAAGGAAGTTTACCAGACACTTAGAACTAATGCACTGTTAGACATTCAGCGATTAAGAATTAGTGACTTTTTTCTCTTTCTTACTACAACCTCCTCTCCCCCTCCCTGCATTATCCTTCAAGACCCGTGAGAAAATACATCAATATTCCATTTTATTCCCAAAATATTTCTTCGTGTACAATTTGCATGTAGTTTCTACAAGTTCATTATCACTTTTTCAAAAATATTACGAATAATCGCTTTGTCTTCTAGTGTTTGTTCATTAAATAAAGTCATTTTGTACATAGATTTTTTAATTTAAATACTAATGTATTATATCTTTAATGATTTATTCAATGAAAGAAACTATCGCAATAGAATTATTTGTTTCGTCGTATGACATCTCTGTTTTAAAAATGAATGCAGCGCTCGTCTGTTTTAGTTCTTTAAGTAGGCGCGGAACTTTACCTTAAAAATAGACAATTAACTAATGTTATGCACGAGGCAGAGATATCCCCGATAAAATAGCATGAACGCGTTCATCTATCCAAGAGGGAAAATGCTTTTCTGAACAATGTTACCTCTGTACTGAACATTCCTGTATTAAATCGTTTATTAGTAGAACCTGTTGCATGCATATCCGGCTGTCCTAGCACAAGTATTCACGTACAAGAAATTAGTTTTCCAGGATTTTATAACATTTTTATGCTTGAGAATGATCTTTGATAAAAGCCCGTCTTTTCTACACAGCTGGGTTTATGCTTGTCCCAGCAGTCGGTTTCGACAACAGATACTCCAGGTAACTGATTCGTTTTATGATGATAAACCTACCAGGTTTCATCAAAGCGTGTTCGCGTTTGATATCAAACATGCATCACATGTGTTATTTTGAGAGGCATTTAAACAAACCCAGATATTGTTTGTTTGATTGACATCCTACCATTATAACAGTGCATGCGTAGCAATTGCCACACTCGAAGGTTTTTTATACCATTTAATGGTGAAAACGTTGGTAAGACGATGTAGAGGTTAAAGGATTTAATCGAATATTAATGGCGGCGTACATTAATTCATCACCAATACTAAAAAAATTCAATCAGGTTTTGGAACTTTTCAAAAAATCTTTCCCAGTCTATACGAAAGAAAAAACCTTATAATTATGTTTTGTTGAACTAATAATGTAAATGAAAAATACCTGAATCGTGTGACGAAAATCAAAATGGCATCATAACGTTTGTTAAACATACTGAAAATGTTTGCTCTTGAGCCGATATGGAGAAAAGTCACATCCTGACATTATAATGACGTGACATAAAACGATGCAAAAGTTTCGGAAGACAGTTGAGTTTTCGAATTCTTCGGATAAAAAAAAATATTGTAAAAATGAATATTGAGCGTAAGGAAACGGATTAGTATTCACCATTCTCGTCTCTTGCAGAGAGTCAGCAAATTGATATGTTAAGTTATTTTCGTATTCTGTGCTCTACGTCGGTGTACGTGTTTGAGACAGTTGGAGATATTTACCAGACCACACTATGTATAGGGAACCTATAGACTCTAGTACTTTATAATCAGGCAGGGCAGGAGTTAAATGTCTCACGCACCTGTGGGGAACGTCTGTCGAGGTTAGGTCTATTGTTAGTTTTACAGGTCCATCCTTCACATTAGATACCATTGTGTATTTGTATTAATCAAAGTTCGCTTTTGTAGACGTTGTATTCCCTGTTGTTGCAATGATAGCAAATATACTCGGAGACTGTACAAATCAGTTGCATTTATTGATAGATTTTTGGCTCCAAATGTGAAACACAGTTCCTGAAAAATAAATGTTTTTGAACTTATACGGGTTCAACTCCGGCGTACTAGGGACAGCGCGTCTCTAAAACTCTGCTACTGTACTTGTAAGTATATTAGATCACATTTATGTAAGTAAAAGTAGATAATTATACATGTACGTGTTTAAGATTCTATAAAGTTGTAATAACTTGTTGTACAATCCATTTGTATATTTGTAACATAAAATATGTTTAAACTTAAGATTCTATATCTGCAATAAACTGGTTGTTGTTGTAACGAGAGTTTCTAGTTACCAAATGATCAAATTTCTAGCAAAACATATTGTAAAAAAAAGAAATATTTTTTTATAATATGAAAATATTATATAATAAATTCATAACGTTTCTTATCAGAGGAACTACTTGCATATCTAACGTAAGAAACTAATGAAATTCCTAACAAGAGCAACCAGTACCGTTTTAACCGGAACAGCAAATTACACTTCTAAGCAGAGCAACTAACTGCATTTCTAACGAAGGAACTAATTACGTTTAAACCGACGGACCTTATTTCATTTTTAACCTTCAAGTTGAATCTAATAATTTAATTATTGACCTGGTTCCATATAAACCTACTTTATCATGCAGTACCAGACCTAATATAGCAAAGCCAGTAGTATAGTCCTAGTCCACAGTATTGGCAATAGCGGCGTTATTCTGTGATTACCAAGATCAACATTTACGTTTTTTGGTTTCCCTAGGGTAAAATTATCTTGTTGTCACGTGCTCTTGCGTGCACCTTGGTGCTTTACGCGTGCAAATATATCAATTTGATGTTACGTAATTACACTTCTCACAACAATATTTAATTCTGTGATGAGTTGGTTATTCAAGACAGTATATCTTCCCCTTGTTTCGCCTAAATTATGTGCTAGATTCCCAGTGTACGTTTTGTATGGCCAAAATTGATTGAACTGCAATAAACTTACTTGGTTTGTGTCCGTTTTAACTGTTTTTGAGTGGAATTGATTTCGCCGGTTATGTTAGTTGTATATCACAACTGGGTCTTGTCCTGTCGTACACGCCGTATGTCGACTGGTCCCCCTCACAGATAGTAAATACTTAAGGGCTGTGTTTAATGTTTTCTGTTTTCTATTGCAAGAAATTAATTTGGTTTGTCGGAAAGTTTGTTGCGCTTCGTAACACATAGTTTGACGACATGACCGCCACAGAGATGAAAAGGATACAAATTGATGTAGTTTGTACAGGATAAAGTAATAATACACTTGAAACTCGAGGTCAAGGTCTCCTATTAGGGGTACTGAAGGAAAGTCTCAGCTATTAAAGGATACCCTAGTTTTAGTCGCGCCTAATAAACATTACGATACAGCAAACTTGAATCCGTTTTACTTACACTACCGATAAATCTATTTTATAAAGAAAGCGAAAGTATTGCAAGTTTAAACAAACCATCGTCAATGCGTATGGATTACATGCAAATAAAAATGTAAGGTCATTGTGCTGAGGAAGACTTGTTGAAAGATATTTCGGGAACACAATGAATTGTGTAAATATACGACTGAGTCAGCTAGAATTAGGACTCAGTGACAAGTGATAAATGTACGCGCGTTTATAGCTAAGCATCTATTAGTCAAACCAGCTTACCTTAACCAGGTCAATACTATAACGTGCTGTTCCGGTCATCTGACAATAACGTCATTTAACGAGACTTACAGGAATGTTATCAGTAAGAAAATAAATCACAACATCTTTTTCTAGATAACGGTGAGTATCCTATAGGTGAAATATTGTATAGTTTATAAAGGGAGATGTATTCATAGGTGGATATGTGTTATAGGTAGATGTATTTTATAGTCAGTAACAGTTTTGTTACCCATGTATAAATGTGTACGTATCATTAGTCGTCTCGACGATAAGACAAAAAAAAACTCCCGTAATCTGAAATTAGACGGCATTGGAGCAAAGTGATTGTTTTCATTATGAAGAGTTTCGACGAAAACAATTTTAACTGGTTGATGGCATTATTGTATTCCGTCACTCCAATCCAATATGCTCTAATAAGAACCTGTCAAATGTGACGGTCAAAGGTTCAAACCCCTCGCTTTCAAGGAAACATTAACATATTGGACCGACCTACTGAAAAACAGTTTCGCTGTCGGTCTCAAAACACATATATATTTCCCCAGAACGCAGTCAAAAACTCCTTTCTTTTGCGGCTACGTGGAACAGGCGTTACTTTTTTGACATTTTTTTCTGCAAAACGTTTACACACGGACAATATTATAGGGGTATACAAATTGTTCCAATTAAAGAAAGCCCGGTCGTTTTATCGGTCGGAGCACTGTCCAGTTGACGAGAGCACCTTGCCAACCCTGCAGTGTGATTGATCATAGCCATTGTCTAGGAGGAACCTTTCACGACCACACGTTAGGATCCATAGCCTCGCCACGAAACAATTACGGGGCACTCGCTTGGACTCTTCGTCTTGAAAGCTCACAAGATGTCGCGAGGCCATCTGTCATTACCGACATTGTATACACAGCGGCGACCAAATCTAACGAGTAACAGGGCCAGCAGACTATAAGTAATGCCGACCTTGGTGGAAATTGAATTACGACAAGAGTTAACTCCCCTTCAATCACGTATAGGAATTGACAAAGCACTAAATTAAACAACCTCCTTGAGCAGTCAGTGGACAGAGAGTTAACGTAACCTCTGATAACGCGATGGGCAGAAGCAGGCCCCGGATATAACGTTATCTTACGGTAGAAACAAAATAAAGACAGTTATTGTTGATTTACCTTGCGCAGAAATCATTTTAGACGAGGATGAAAACATTGTGACAAACTGCGATAATGTTTTACCTTTAAACGTTTTTAAACAACAGAAGCACTCTTCATATATTCAGAGAGTTACTCTTGGTTAACTTATTATTCATATTAACCCACATCGTAGGTTCTAAGGATACATAGGGAAATAGTGGCTTAAACGTTTTCTTTTATTCGTTAGGTTGAACAAAGTCCCCTAGCTACCAGCTTATGATTGTATGTTTTATGCCTCTAAATAACATGTGATTGTCCTAGGGACATTGTAGTAGTCATCAACACAGTAATTGATTTATGGTATCTTAATATCCTGTATGTGCCTGGAAAAACATTTTCTAAAAACATCTTTGTTCTAGCAAGCGTCGTTCTTTGAAGATCAAACACAGCCGATCAACCTTTTTTCTCTTCTAGACATGCCACTCTACGTGTTAAGGTGTATGTATGACCCGCAGGCGTTTGTCTGGATCTTTGTTATTTGGTTATTTCAAAGTAACGAACATATTTAGTAAGGAACTACACAGGCAAAATGTCTTGATGAAAAGTCACTAACAGGTCAAATGTTTAGAGAATCACATCAATTTTAACTGAAAACGCCAAAAACGCCAAGTTTGAGTTCAAAATTTGGCGTCAATTTTACCTGAAATTGACCTGGAATGAGTTCCATGTGACATCGAACTGAACTAGTTTCAGGTTTAATCATTTCAGGTTAGAATTTTGTTTCAGGTCTAATTGACAACAATATTTGGCCTGTGCAAGGCTTTATCAATTACTCAGGATATGTTAGGTACTTTATGTTTAGCATACACATCAAAGTGCAGATATATTGAACTACATATGTATATAACAAACATCAGGTATAGAATAGATATGGCTTACCAGGGACTCAACTATAAGGTACGTACGGTGAAGCGATTTTTTAAGTTAGGATCTAGATGAGACCTAAAGGGAAGAGCAAGAAAACCTCCGGCGCAAGAATACACACCGTCACATGTACCGGTGGCCTAACTAGTACCGGGATAATACCATGACGTGTATTTTAATACACCGTGCAACAAATATAAATATTTTAACGATTTGTCATCAATATCTGAATTTTTGTGTGTTCTAATGAGATATTATTTGAGAATCATTAAACCGTTTAATCATAACTTTGCTGCACTTCATATCCTACAAAATATCTTTATGACTCCAGTTTATTGTGGAAAGAACAATACTTTGTACGCCGTTAAATTTGTCCACGTAGGACGTAACAAAACTGTCATGTCTATTTTAGAAAAAGAACGCCTTCCTTTGTTCCAGTCCGCGGTCGCTAACCTTACACGTCATGGCCTTCGATGCGTTACATCGTAAAACTCTCAGATGCATTTTTAACTCGATCTCCCCTCTTATGGTAAATTTTATTATTTCCTCCACTAAAACGTCATCGTCCTTCCGGAATAGTTCTGTGTCCAGACAAATCTGATTTACAACAAAATAAATCCTACTTTACGTGGCATACACAAACGTGACTCTGCCATTTCTATCCCTGGCAGACAGTACTGCTCACATGACTTGTACTTACACCACCAGGATGTTCATACTAACATGTTCACCAGTTAACATATCGTAAATCCTAGTTATACATATGAACGTCTTTAATTATTTACAATTCAGCGTTTTAGAGATAAAGTTCAAGCTATTTATATATATATATATACATATGCAGTCAGGAAGAAAATGATCAATATATATATACATTTTACCAACGTTGATAAAAAAACATCAGTCCGCCTGAAGTAGCCCAAGAAGGCAGACATGCCTAGCGGTCAATCTTGTTTTCTTGTTTTATTTTATATTTTCCTTTGCAAGAACTTGTTTCTCTATTATCTACTATTTATATTTTTAGATATGGTGAACAGAGACACTGTAGGGATAGCTAGTAACCCAGGGTATACACAGTGTATGACGCGCCTAATGCTAAATATAATTTTTTTAATATAGCTTCGCAACAAGGCATTCATTTTCTGAGCAAGGAATAAAAAATATCAGTTCAGTAAGATGTAAGGATAATCAAACTGGACAATATTTCTCACAATGCTTGCATCGTTCGTAATCGAATGGACGTATGCCGGTAAATACATTCTTTACAATATGAAAGGTCTCATATAAAACAACTCCCCGCTCAATACATGGAAATCAAAATGCAAATTTACGTCTAGAAATGTCAAGTTGCATTTTATATGTTACTAACGTAATTGAGAAATGCTTCGCCTTCGGTTCTTTAAACGTCCTGACTAGGTTTAGCCGCGTGTGGCTGGAAGCAAAGAACGCAGGTCATCAACTATTGCCCTGTTACAATGTTGTAAACCTTTCTTGTGAAAGAAGAATATTATCAAGTCAAATGGAAGAGTAATTGGTTCCGAATCCACCTTTATTGCGAGCCTAGAGTCGTTAAGGTGGCAGCACAAGCTATTGAGCGGAAATCAGAGGAATGGTAAAACAGGAGAAGTGCACATTACCGTGTCTGCTTCATTACACTTCAGAATCCATTGAACTTTTAACATCTTGCTGCAGCCATTGTCAACACATTCTACTGGCGGTACATACCCATTCATCATATATAACTGTAGGGCGTTGCAGCATGTCGTACACCTACTAAAAAGAATGACTTAATTAGATATAGACCAGCATGCTTACCGGCTGTAAAACCCATTACCTATTGATCTGTTATGATATATTCTTGGCATTCCTGACAAGAATCCGCTAACATTTAACGAAAACATAGCTTATTTCCGTTCTGATTAAAACCAGGATTAGGAACCCTCGTGCAATATTTGGAACAACGACAGAACCGGATATGTCGGACTGTCAGGATTTCCTGTGAAAAAACGTTGTTTCCGGAAATGTCTTTGAAGGAAATGATGTGATGTCGGGGGCGACCCACTATTCCACGATACTATCGGAATGACAAGGTTGTGACAGGAGTGACTACTCCTGTTTGACACAGAGTTCTCCCTCGATTCCGGTATGGCGGTTGTCTTACCACGCAAGGGTGGAACAAGGCTAATCATATAATACATGATTTTCAGGATTACAGAAAACGTCTGAATCTGACGTTTCAATTCTAATCGAACTAACAAGAATCGAGGTATTGCTACTGTAATGTATCTTGGATAATACTCCTATCCCCAAGTGTCAAAATCCGATCCGAGGTTTCTAAACGAAATGGATTTTCCCGGATAGCATTCCGTTCGGACATCGTGTCATATGTCAGAATGTCGCCCGAAGGGAATAGAGGTCATGTCTTTTGTGACCTCTATATGCGTGTTGTATGGACTGCTAGATTCCACTGGAGATTTTTTTGTTATATTACACTTTCTGTTTTGTAGGCGTCTCTATGTATGTAAAAAGTTATTTCAATATTAGGGCAATAACGCAAAAAGTTGTTTTGATATAAAGGAGTACTGTTTTCCTCTCTTAAACAATGGGGTTATGTGAAAATATTACCTTCTTACAAATCGGTATTGTATAGTTATCACTAAAAATAAGAAGTAATTACAGATGCAGAAACCCAAACAAAGGAATAATTTTATTGCACCCTTTGACCAATTGACCACTGTTTTGCAGGATTGAGGGAAAGCTTCATTTTGGAATCGAAGGGTCATTTCTGTCACAACATTGTCTTTCCGATAGTATCATTGAATCGTACCCCCCATCCCCCATCCCCATCCCCTCCATCCCTCCATCCCCCATCCCCATCTCCCCATCCACCAACATACACAGCATTTCATTTCCTACAAAGACTTTTCTTATGATGTTATAACTTATCTACGGACAAACAACTGTTTCATCAATTAGTTTGGAATAACATATTTGTCTGTGAAAACAATAACTTCAATGGTTGTGTCCTTGCCCAACGTTACACACTGCACTTGGAATTTGCATTCTTTGAAAAAGTGTATATATATATGTGAAAATTGTTTTGCAATTCAACCCGCATCGTTCAATCTGAGCATGTCGCCTCTTGAGTTTAAATATTTACAATTTCAAAATGATGGCAAGCACTTAGCAGGTGCTTGTAAGTTAGATTTCGAGGTTTAGCCTTGCTCATACCTATGTTTACACACACGCTATGGTTAACAAAAAAACATGGACGTTTCGTGAAGTTTGTTATGACTTCTGATAAAGGGCCCTTTGGATTGAGCTATATCGTTGTGTGGGGGAAATATGAATGTTTGGACGTGTGCTTGAAGTCGGTGCTTTAAAACAAACGTCCAGAGGACAACGACTAATTCTAAATAGCTGTGTGTTTGACTAGTAGGAGCTTGTGGTGAAAAGCTTATCTCTGCCATTTATCGCACAAGGAATGTGTGCCGTGATTGGGCGGGGGAATCGGCCGTTCTATATGTCTTTTGCAGTTTCTCACTTTCAACGCAAGTATCGCGAACAGATACGCATGAGTGAGTATGAAACGTTACCATGGGTACCGGTATAAGAGAGCGTAGATTAAGTGTATAGGGCTACAGCTGGCGCGTGACTCTTGGATGAAGGCTTGTTCAAATCATGTTGTCGGGGTGTTCTCCACAGAGTACGCAATGCCTTGCCCACCTGTTGCGGATACATACTTCGGACAAAATGTTTTTTCCTGACAGAATTTGAATGTTACAAAAATAAACATCATATACAGATAAGCTGCGCGTTATTGACGGCAGCATCGCCTTTATACACTGTAGGCATATATCACCCTAAAACATCCCTGTTCTCGTCAGTCGGGGTATCATAAGAAAAAGAAGCTTTGTGTTACCTACAAGTTACCATTCGTTATCCAGAAACTCATATTTCATTAAATAAGCACACTTTTCCTGTCACATGATTGACGTTGAAATGCATTACGTGATATAATGCGCGCTTTAAACGATCCTTTATTTTGTACCTAGCACCGATTACTTACGGTGATGAATGCCCTTTTGCAATCTACTTTGCTATACGTCAACATTTTTCTTATTCTCTAATTTAATAGATGGTGTTTCTTTTAAACGAAACAAATCTGCCATTTAACTACCTTCTAAATTGTTCCCTATTGATTGTAAGGGAAGTTTGATATTTTACACAAAAGAAATTTCAGAGATATTAAGTCAAAAATTAATGCTTTAAATTTGTATTCCGTGAGGTAAATACAGGTATGTGGTAGTAGGGCGCACATCGGAACTAGGATATCTTAAGGTTCCTGTATTAATGACTTGCCAAAGTAAAAATTAAAAATACAAATAAGCAGACAGAATTCCTTTCCAAAACAAATAAATTTTGTCAAATATACACCTGAAAGTGACGCTTTAAACTCCAAGCTATATACATTCGGGGATAACGCATTCGTTTTTCACCAAGACGACCGGGGTTTGATTCCCCGACAGGACGTGAATAGGTAAAGGATCACTTGCCCAAACACGGGGGTTTTCTCTGGGTACTCCGGTTTCCTCCCACATTTAGACCTCCCGCGCGCTAACAAAATAACTTGTTTATAATTGTTATAAAATAAATAAAGTTTATAACTACATTAGGGAATGTTTTTCTTTCAATTATTCAAATGATACTTATTCAAACTTAATTGTGCCAAATAGATGGTGATTCCTCAATACACCAGGAACGTTGCCAACATGAATCACTGTGGTACGCACTGTGGTACCAAACTGAAATGAGACATCAAGAGAAAACGTAATCTCGCGAGACTGCTGGACGAGACAAATTGACGTGATTTGGACAGATCATTTGTGTGTCGAGGAGAATGTTTATTGAACTCTAGACGAGGGAGGGGTCGTGTATTAGCTGTATACATGGTATTGAACCGTGAAGGCTATTACGCAGGGCCATGTCGGATGGGACTATAGCGTGTCGTTACTCACTAGGAAAAATGTAAGGCTATTTTCGCTTCATTCTGAAGTCAATGTGTATCAAACTGCAGCCTATGTATGTCCCTGCTGACAAATAGTAATAATTACCAGGTAGGTCTCCACGTTTTGTTTGCAATTCGAAGCACATGCATTTTTATTTTCATCTATAATTTCAAGAAATCTACAAATATATACATGCAATGTCACACCCACATACACAAACCTACATACAATTAGAGACTAATAACGATGAGCAATTTCGAAAAAGACGATGTTCAATATTTCAAGGCACATTGTAGTATATTTAATTTTCAATGTGAGATCAATGTTTAACCACCTCGCATCCTTTAAGAAGCATGTTCGGTGACACACATCGCTAGCACACTTAATATACAGGCTTGTGCTACATTGATCTCCAGGTTTTTTTTAATTTTTTTTGCAGTTTTTTTCAATTACCTAAGCTCCTTACATAGGAGAATGTTGACGTGTTAAAGCCGACAATCTGACAAAAAGCTGCTGTGGTCGCTAATATCCTACAAAAATAAATCGATTAGTGGCGACACGTTCAACAGCAACTTTCAAACATTGTGCAAATACCCAAATATACCGTTCAATAAAAGTTATCAATTTGTTACTTAAATTGCCAATCAGTTTCACAAAATCTCAAGTGCCTTTTGTCAGAATATGTTTGGCGAATCCCGCGGGATTACGCGATTCCCTCGAGAGTTATTTACATCCCATGATGGCATCATGCCTGGATAGTCTCCAGCATCTGCGTGTGTAAACACTAGTAAATATGGACGGAGGCGGGGAAGACAGCTCATACCTTCAAGGATTTTAATTGGGGAAGCAATTCCGTGGAATTCTCTTCAGTAATTATTCTTAACACATTATATCAGGTTTGTGCGCTTTCAAGATAGAATAAATCCCTCTTTTCTTAATTTGAATTTCACACTTTAAATTTGGAAGCGTGTTTCGTGTTGATATAAGGCTTAAGACAGAATGTGACATGAAGCATGTTCTGGAGTAGGTTGATAATGAAGACACGTACAATTGCGACTATGCTATAACTTGAATTACTTTTTTCTGGTTTTTAATCTTCAGATGAGTATGCATAATCTGTATTAAAGCATTAACGTAAAATCCTTTCAAATATTGTAATCAAATTTCTATCCAACATATCACGTCTAAATTGAAATGCATCCAATATTAGCAGTATAATCGCTTGTTTCCCTTTCAAAATACTATTTAGGTTGCGACTAACTTTCCTTAATACTTGAGAGGTTACGCTGACTTACGCTCTCTGAACACCTGACAAAATCGACGGCTTTCTCTCTCTCTCTCTCTCTCTCTCTCTCTCTCTATTCTCAAAAACTAGAGCATTTTATTGGAAAACTTTTAAAATTGCTAAACCTTTTTTAAGAAATGGCGTAGTTTTATATATCAACATCTTAAAATTGTCGTGTTCTCGATGTCACTTTCACTCGCAGCATTGCATGTTTGTTTTCATATTTCTGATTAAAATATATATTTGGGGTAAGCTGACCGCGTGTGCTAAAACATATCAGTTTTAATGGCAGACATGATCGAAGCTGGAATGATAAATGACCCATGTAATATGGCAATAGTCCAATAACAGTGTCAACATTCCACTTCTCTCATGTTAATCGGACGAGCGTTGTCTGCAAGTCCGAAACATTTTCATTTGTCTGCTCTCCCGAACTGTTCATGTCGGTATACCATAGGTCAGTACGAGGTATATACGTCTCTTCAAGTTTCCACCGAAGTCAAAACAACGTCCATGATTGAGAGGGATCAATAGCGGCGAACGAGCAATAAATATGTGTTAAAAATATGTTTGTCTGATGGTTTTGCAAATTGTATCAGACATTTCTAGGAAGTGCGTCTGTCGACACGAATCAAATATCTTCTCTACATGAAAGAAAGTATGGAAATATGATTCCTAACATGAACAACTTATTTTTGACATATTTACAAAAATACAAACGCTCCGTCTATACCATAGTAATCCCATAACCGGTAAATAGGATGTTCTCTAAAACAGTTACAAAATAGCATCCTAGATATAGAAGACATCAAGATGTGTGTTCCTTAAAAAGAAACACACGTCACATTGAACTTGGTCTCACAGGAAGAAATCCGGCAGCCTTTTAATTGAGTTTAGAGCCGATTACGTATGATATCCTGAGGGTGTTCGCCACACGTTTCAGCGTATTGATGACGGGTATCACAGCGTCCTGTGTTCGCTCTCCGCTCCACACTGCTGCTAATGACTTTAACAAACAAGGACATTTGTCAAATTGTGTTACAGACCTCAAGCCTTGTTTTGATATGCTACCTAATGCAACTGTCAAATAACACATTACCGGTAGTCATTTGATGAATAAATCACCTATTTTTATGTTGCTGGAATATTTAACAGTATTTTACGATATTATTGAAAAGGCATTGATTTTTTCATGAGACACTCAACGTATGAAATAATATTATATTTGATTTGAAAAACAAAATCGAGAAAGAAATCAAGGTTACTGAATATAAAAAAGACATTGAAAGATTAAAATGCAACAAACACCAGTGAAATTGGTGAGTGAATCGATATAAAATGCAATAGTTCATATTTATTTAATCATATTTTATTTTATTTAATTTATTAGTCGAGGGATTTGGCATCTATTCAAGACAATATCAAACAATTGTCTTATTTAGCAGAATACAGTATGACAACTTTTCACTGAATATACAAATAAACACCAATCGATTCTTCGCACCGGCGAGTTCTTCATGGCGAATGTGCACTCAAGATCTGGGGGCCAATTAATCAAATGGACGCATTTGTCCAGGGAATGTCTCTGTCGGAAATGTGTGGCCATACAAGCGTGTCAGCGACGCAGTTTGCCGTGCAAACATATTGCCGCCTTTTAGAACTTGTAACTCATTGTGAACAACGTCATATTATTATTTTCCTCGTGTTTACTTGAAATATGACAAGGAGGCTTGTAATCATATTAAGGAAATGGTCATGTCTGGGGGGAGGGGTAAAGGGCGACCATTTTGCCCAGTTAGTGTCTGACGTTTGGGATCTGTGAGCGTGGTTTATGTGAAAGCGTGACTAGCTGTCAATTTTTGGGCGGGTTGTATATCGCAAGAAAGCACATTTGTAAATGCACTGAAATCTGTAAGTATGTACAACACACGGAAAAACCAGAATTGCATTGCCAACACATTCCTGGAGCGGGCATTTTCAGCGTTAATACTATTTCAACTCTTGCTTTGCTAAGGTTTTTATGTTTTTTGAAATTAAATACATAAAACTGAAAAACTATACTTCAATTAAGGCGATTAAAGAAAAAGTTAGATTCCAAAACAGCATTTCGTTCATGACACATTACTTAATTTAATAACGCCCATTAATTGCTTCTTCTGGTACCTGTTGTAGCTAGTTATTAGCAAACAGTTAAATAATGAGTAACGTAAAATATAGTATTCTAAAGCGTCACACAATGGTACAATATACCACAGCGCCAACTCACACATCTCACAATGGTACAATATACCACAGCGCCAACTCACACATCTCACAATGGTACAATATACCACACCGCCAACTCACACATCTCACAATGGTACAATATACCACACCGCCAACTCGGACATCTCACAGTGGTACAATATACCACAGCGCCAACTCACACAAATCCGAATCAATTTTTTAACATATTTGGTATTTTTGAATGACACCTTAGCATCAGCTGCAATGTACATGTAACATATGCTGTTGCTGTACATTAGCTTGAACAGAATCTACGAGAAAACATCATGGTTTTATCATACCAAGATTTGAAACACAAGCGATTACACAGACTATTTGTAACGATATTTCCTATATTGTTTTAATCAGAGATAATTGACATTTGCATTGAATATTTATCAAAGTTTCTACACCTTTGAATGAAATGCAATCATCTTAAAATTCTTTGTTAATCAGCGAAAGAGAGACAGAGATATACCACTCTCTCAGCTATGTGATGCCGGCTATTGTAATTGCATGGTTATAACGACGTTAGGTTTTCCAACCGCTGTGGAAAATCACTAAGAATACCTTTTATCAAAGATATTTCGATTACCATGAACAATACCAACACAAATAATTGTTTGTTTAATTTGTTTGTTCACTATTTAGTTATTTATTTATTTATTAAACGAAATTTAGTCATATAACGTTACCCTTATAAAAGACCTGCTGTGGCGTCATCAAATTAAGTGGCGAGACAAAGAAGTGAGATTGCACGAGCTTTACCTTATATAACCATTAACCCATCAAACATGAACCTGTATACCATGCATCACCGCTAAAACACAACGGCGCATGTCAGTGACGACGCCATCTTGTCTCCTCGTTCGCCTGTGACTGACATGTTGGTAAACGAGTACGAGACAAGAGTGCCGTTATTTAAACTACAATTGGAAGTAAAATATATGAAATTATGTTGCCTTATTCACTATTTGTAGTTTTATGTTTAAAGTGCAGGTGAGCTGTAACCCGTCAATCATGAAAACAAGTGTAAAGGAAAGTAATATATACCGACTATTATACTTTTGTAATTGTTGTATTCCCTAACAACGGTGTCATAATTATCCAGATCATTATTAAGGCGGCAAAGAGGTGGAAATCTTATGTGTGATTCACGGAAATAGAATTAAGTCTGACTTATTATCTCATGATCGTATTTCACTGTTGAAGACACAAAACATGACAACATTTTGCAAAATCCTGCATCACAGGTTCAAAATACTGACACTGACGCCACGTGGGCGTCGCACACATCTACCATAATTTCAGCTTACGTTCGAATAATCTTAATCACCTAAATTGATCGATTACATCGTTACAGAAATTTTCAATTAAAAGACCAAAAGCTCTTTCTTCACATGAGAAATTTTCAATTATTATGCCTTCAAACCATCGTCCTCTCAACCGAACGCAAAGTATTTTACAGAATTAAATTAGTTCTCCAATCCCACATGATTTTGTTATGTTAGAATCACGTTTTAATGACATATTAATCTATGATCTTTCCATACATCTGTCCCTTTAACGAGATAAGCGCATCTTGTGAGGTATATCCATCCTCGAAACGCCATGGGTTACGCTCACCTACGCTCTTTGCACCCCTGGAATATATATGTCATGACAAATTCGAAGGCTCAGTGTGCGCTACCTTGTGGATGAGACAGGAAGACTAGTTTGATCCTTTGATGTACATTAAAAGAATATCTCGGTAGCGTCATAGTGAAATTGACTGGCTTTGAAGTTAGGTGTCGCTCCTCTGTAATATTCAAAGGACAGGTAGCGGAGTAGCTGAGGTGTTAAGCGTATACCATGAATAAGGCCGAGTTGAGGAATGATAACATGATACAAAGACAAATCTCAAATTAGCGTCATGGGATGGCATAACAAGAATTCCTGGACACACTTAGAAAAATGTCCACGTGCTGTCAGCTTTTGAATTATGTGTTAGGTTACATGTAAATATAAATATGTGCCACACAGTGACATAGTAAACGTTTTGTCCAGAAAAAACGAAAGTTTCCAAGTATCGGAGATATGATACAGTTGACGTACAAATGCATTTTATTGCCTCCGTATTATTCTAACCGTGTTGTTGTTATTCTTCCATATTTGTGCATTTCGAAATCTCGAAAAATGCGGAGGAAATGTCCTAAATTATTATTCATAACACTTGCACAAAGATACACAACTGTTATTACCTTGATCGCATTTAAAGAACACTTCATCGTTTGATTTAGATTCTTTTTGAAACACAATTCAAACCGGGTTTATAATTTCAATGTCAGTGTGTCGTCTTCGTTTATCCGGCCATTTATCGGTGTGCGTAGAGACCGACCTCATCCTTCACATCCTTAAGTCGGTAATGTAGGATCTCACCTTCTCTGTATCCTTCCGCCGTTATGTAGTGCCAACTATAGTGCTATGTACTTTACGTCAGGACTACTTTAGAGATAAAACCAATTAAAACAATTGCGGATGTCATATCTGTGTCACCGATTGGTTGTGTTCGACTGGCTTGTAACAAAAAATGATTTATTTAGTCATTTTGCGAATTTGCCAGCAAGATTTTCAATAGTTTGTTAGAAAATGTGTGAAATTGCATCGTGGTGATTCCTGTCGCATTGTTTTGTGACTTGTTATGATTCTATTTATAACATTTTACAAGCGAAAATAGAGAATTGGGCTATATAATAAAACATATATCTCCTTTAAGATATATATGATGTGTTAGCAGCGATACTTTTTACAATGAAGGTCCACTTTTGATACCGAGTGCACAAAGAATGGTCTTGGCTGGTTTTTATGTTGGGGATATGACATTTCTTTGGAACACAACGATGAATCGGTTTTTAAAGGGAAGTACATTCTTCATAGCACTGCACTGTGTAACCAGCATTAAATTTTTTATAGAAAATGAAAAAAATTGAAGATATCTATTTCAACATGCGGGGGACTAACAGCGGTTGTTTGTCGTATTTATCTTAAAAGCAGTAAGTAAGGCTTACAGTATAAACAAATTCCTTTGACTACATGTAGCTCGTCAAATAAAGACGGTGTAGAATATGACACAAGCGTGCAACTGAAGTTGACTACAAACGTCAAAATTAACTTCTTTTATGAAATCACACAGAACCAATCTAAGCCGTTGCCTATCGTCAACATCTCGTAAATTGAATGTTGGAAATGGTGTTTTTTCATCATAACTTTTGTTCTATTGTATAACTATAAATGTAATTGAGAGATTTTAATCGTCACTAAGTTGTGTTTAGCATCTGTGTCAATGTATTGATATACCTTATTTCCTATAAATAACGTGTTTGTGTACGAGATACGTGTGTGCGTTTTAATGACATCGGCGATAGATTTATGACGTTACGGCCGTCATTATGATGACAACTCTGATGTGACGGTAATTATCAGATTGTTGAAATATTCCGATTAAACGTTTTACAATCATCAATGGAACTTCCTCTCCATCTAAATAACTTTTACTGATTGGACTTCTGTTATCTCGATTTCATGGACATCACAGTTCTAAATGGGTTAGCACGTATTGCCTCTATACTTGTTCGTCTTTCTGTCACTGTTAAAGCTACCGACATCAGAACTGACTTCTGTATCCTTGTAAATTAAATCGTCAGATATATCTGGTGAATTAGGATCAAGAATCACGGAGACAATGAAACAGAATTGCTGCATTAGAAAATCAAAACCTCCATGACGCCATCGACTGAGTGTCTGCCCAGTAGCTGTGGGTGACATTTGTCTCGCGCAAATTAACCAAGCTTGGTCATTGGTTAAACTAGGCAATCTACAAACCATAACACGCGTAATGCATTTACGACGAGAACAATCCATGATCACCGCATGCTAATTCGGGGCGGTATTTCATTTCAAACAGATCAACGTTAGCTAATGCCGTCTGATTGATGTTAACGCAAGCTTACTCGAGTCACGACCCCATTTACAAAATAAAAACACTGTCCGGGTCTTAATGGATTGGTAGCAAACACGTCTGCATAACAATCCCATTTTCTTTCTAAATATTTACTTAGCTCTATATATTTGCTCCGTAAATTACAAGCACACTCCCATTGACATATGGTGGTGGAGATTATGCAAGACAGAACGACATCTGTCACCGAACTCGCCCTCAGACCTTTGGTATCGACGCTTTCTAACGCGTTTCATGCAACATATGGGTATGCCCTGTTGGCTCTTGCCAGGAATATATTTTCTAAACATATCACACAGAGCTCGTGTCTTTACGTGCTATGATGTAACAATGATATATATATTTCTTTTCTTAAGATACCGCTTTAGCAAGCTTAGTAAATCATCTTATAGAAAGATAAATAATTCGTCTATGTCAGGTAGGTGTAGTAAAGATAAATATGTTTTATAGGTACACACCTCAAACATCTCCCATCGGATAAACTCGTGTTGTGTCATATATTTTTATTGTTAAAAGTTATACAATACGTACATGTAAATCCTTGAGAAATGTCTCTCGAAAAGGTCGTTGACTTACATATCAATCTAAATGTCCACTGCAGGTTCCTGTTTAAACATTACCAGAAGTAATTACGTTTATAGGGCCGTGAACGCAATTTGATCAGTGTATGCCATGTTGAAAGTTCTCGACCCGCCTCGAATAACGTGAGGAAACCATTAGAAGCAAACATTTTGGTGACGTTCGGCTGTTTTGGGAATTTCCTTTGCACTTATACATGTATCTACATGCAGATAAAAAAATACCTATAAAACTAAGAATGTAAATTTATGTATGGAACAGCATTTTTTAATGGTCATGCCGGTATGAACATTGAAAAATGTCGTTCAATCTTTATCTATTACGCAGTGTCTATTCGAAAAAATAACTAAATAAAACAATAAAGTTACATGTACATATGTGTGTTACTAGTATAACGTATTGACTGTTGGAATAAAACGTCTCTCTTCCAGTATCGGGACTCTGGTAACTGAACCAAAGTTTAGAAGCTCTGTTGTCCTCGCGTGTCTTATCATTTTAATCGTACTCTATTATTTACAGGCAAAATGCATACAACAGGAAACATTATACAGTTATAGAATGGGTATGAGGGAAACAGCAAATGTATGGTCCTCCGAGGTGAAAAAACTATTTCCAGAGGCGGCAAAGCCCTTAGATGGAGAGATTTAAGCGATTTTAGGGAAATAGGACATTTTATCGTATTATTTTAGGGAAAACTCAGTAGAGGTATAATAAAGCCTTTCACTTCACAATCTGAATTACATATATGTATGTGTCTAAGCTATGTAACACCAGGCCCAAAGGTGGATTAGCGTTAACCATTGACTAGGGGGGAATTGAAATATTTGTTTGAGACAAATACGATTGTTGAGTTCTGAGGACTTACATTGCTTCAAAAGCCCTAGCTTGTTTTAAAACAATTAATAAATGTGTTCACTAAACACTGGCTAGATTTAAGGATCCTCGTACCTCGTAACTATACGGATTCCTCATCCCTACCCAAACCCCTGCCAGCCTGTGGGATTTTCTAAGATAAAATCAACAACAGTGTTCCGAGTGTAAATCTAAGCGGGGCTAGACCTGGATTCGAACTCTAAACTGATTGAGCTATCTGGTTCATGGTATCATGGCCCAATGGTGCCACAGTTGTATCTAAACGGAAGTCAAGGGGAGGTTACTGTATATAGGAAAAACCACAGTGCAGTGGGACAGAGATCCTTAATAACCAATCTTTGAGCAACAGAGGCCAGATGTCTCTCACTATAACCGAGGGACGGTTATTCTCAGACAATTTTCATCACCCTTGGAGTATTACTGGGGACTCTGCTGGGAGCCAATGACAAATACTACAACTGTACACATCAGGAGTGCTATCCACGTGTCTAGATACTGCTATCGAATCAGGATGACCACACAAGTGGCCAGATGTTACATGAATGCTAATTCGGTCCACTGGGCGGTCATTGGGGTCAGTCATTGATACGATTGTCCGAAACATTGACCGACGTGTCTTGTCAGACGCAGATACAGAATGAACAGTGTTGTCACCGCCAGATAGTTTCGATCGTGCGGTCAAGTAGCGGTGAACTGCCCACAACAAATACGAGGAAGATGGACATTGTTAGTGCCTAATTAAATTACCTTTAACAATAATATCCTTTCAAGTGTCTTCGTGTGTTTGGAGAGGAAAATTAATCGCTAAATCTGTACCGAATTGAAACAGTGTGGCGCGTATCGGTCTTATTTTGATGTATTGGCATTAACAGATGTTTGTGGCAAGTTAACTCATTTTTGATAAATTCAAAATCCGGCGTCATCTCAGCATGTTAACCATTGGGAATACATGTGGTTAATTGAAATGGGTTTCTGATCACCACTAATCCTCTAAATTCGTGGTAATTAACAAGCTTACCTCGCAGCTGAAATATAATAATATGCACGAGGGTGTTGAGCAGACGTAGTGCCTGTTTATAAGTGCTTCCTGACACAATTTAGTATTCATATTGGACTAAATACTTCTGCCATGCGAAATCAGTTATTTATTATAGCAGTTATACAAATATAAAAAACCTTAAAACATTTCATTTTTTAGAAAATATGTATCCAATTTCACATTCAGGAAATAAACGAAATGAAATAAAGTTGTGTTTTGTGATGTTTTTATTTACTTATTTTAACGTTATCCTAACTTTGACGGGTTTTCGCTTATCATTGTTATAAAGTGCAAACGAAAGAAATACATGCTGAAGGAGGTACATTTGCTCCATGGCAAAGTCGCTGTGGTAATTTAAAATTGCTAACAGATACGACGCACCATGCATTGTGCGCTAAAATATGAGACCGCTAATACATGTAAGTTTACAGTAAATGACAACGTATGGAGATCAAATTTTGAAAGAAAAACAAAATGTAGACAATCTAAATGTATCAAAACCGCTTTGTACGACGTCAGAACAAAAACCAATGTACTCTAGCGTAATTGCATGTTGTGTACCATATCATGATGTGTGTGCTGGGTTGAATTGAGTTGTGAACGGTATGGAAAGAATTAACGGGAGAAACTAGTAGTGTATGTGTGAGAAGTGATAATCGCCAGTTTCCTTTATTCTTATAATTACGTTTTATAATTCTGAAATAGATTTTGGGCGTGTGTGTATAATGTGTTTCTTTCATTTTTTGTCATCTACAGAATGGAACGATACGACACCTCTCCCGGTCATGGTTTTTGTCCACGGCGAGTCTTACGACATCGGAACCGGAAATGCCTACGACGGAAGTGTCTTGGCCAGCTATGGGGAGGTCATCGTCGTGACGGTCAACTACAGGCTCGGAGTTCTAGGTAAGAGATCACATACATTTTCAAAATTTGAAAGCAAAAATTTGACGAAAAAAGTTGTCGAAATCGGATGAATACTCTGCCCTTGTTATGAATATGAAAGTAATACTTCTTTTAGCCAATGGTCTTACTAGAAGGCTAGCCCGTAAGTAGTAGATTTGGGCTTGTGTTGAGACAACCAGTAAAACAAAACAAAAGGAGGAGATGAGGGTGGGGAGGGTGTGTAGAGCAGGAAGAGCAAACAGAGATCCCGCTTATAATACGTCAGATCAAGTCTTTCCGATGTCCAATCTGAACACGTTAAAATACACGGCAGTGATCCTTTCTGAATCTCTTTAAAGTATTGAAGTTAAAGTGGGAGTAATTGTATCCGAAATGAGGCACAATTCCATAACACGAAATAAGGTGACAATATATCTGCTTGTGTACTTTACGATACGCTATATTGTATAAACTATATATATTTGTGTCTGAAATGTACAGCTCGATATGTACAGTTTCTATGCTGTACATGTACTGCAATACACTTTACACATGTGCTGCATGTTTATGTTGAGATTATCTCACTTGACATATTTATTATCTTATTTTTATCATTATCAAATCATTTGAATTGCCATTGTGCTAAAAACGAATGAAGATGCATTTTTCAAATGTGTTATAAAGTAAGGATACACAAGTCGTATATAATTAATTCGAACCTTTTTTTCTGAAAGACGATTCATATCACAGTTGAGTAGCTTAGATCCTTAAGTGTTGGAGACTGACTTCTACACAGAGATCTGTTATACGTCTACACAGAGATCTGTAACACAAACTACTTAGTGCCGGGGGCGTACTTCTACATATAGCTTTATAAAGTAGATCTTAAAGTGTTTGAACTGAACACAGAGAACAAATTCTAGAAAATGTAATACAATATAGGTCTTTAATCAACGTGACAACACATTTACCGTTTTTTCCCCAAAACATATCCCTATTTTATCGAATCCAGAGTCATACTTTATACAAAATCACAAACATCCTGCTGAAATCCTTCTCTACAATCCCCTCAATTACGAAGTTTTTTTCACATCGAAAAAACATATCTTTCGGAAAGCTATAGTGTTACCAATTAGTCCCGCCGTTTTCGTGGTGGAAAAGCACTCCGTTATCTCTGACTAATTATTACCGCCCTGTTAATGAAAAAATGGCAAAAAAGTACTGTTAGCAGTTCGTATTTCCACCTGTGGGATAACCGAACCACTTGTGTGACCTTCCGTGGGGTGAAACCTTACGTTAACACCGATATCTGTAAAGGTCACGTGGGACCTGGAGGGGGAATAAGGATCACATGTCCTAATGGGCAAAAACGAAGTGTAGCGATGGCGATCCGTTAGACCGCCAGCTCCATTTACCCCAGATCACAGGCATCCGGAAGAAATATGCGATTTTCCTAACGAGTAAAACGTATTCGTAACTTCAGAATTACTTGGAAAACCTTTCACCGTTCTGGAGCTTTGCAAATAGATTTTCCGGCTCTCTAAAACGGAAGACGCCGTGTAGTTTCGACATTAAGGGAACGCTGTGTTCTATTTGTGTCTAAAGTAAAGTTGAAATTGCAAAAATGCTTCAGCGACTCCACATGTGCTTTGATCAATAAAAATGGAAAATAGGTAACGGTCATCTATTGTCGCGTGACCAGGTTTGAACACGGAGTCGAGTCTTGGTGTGTAGGTTGAGAAACAACAGCGATATGTCAATAACTTCATCTCGCTCGCTTAAATTAATCAGAACACACACGTTAGCTTTCTGCTGTCTACAGTGTCCCCCTATCTATCTTTTAGGGGTTTTATACCATGCATACAACGTGCGGGTGTATACATCTCCCGTTCTGTAAATCTTCATGTTTTAGCAGGTATTTATAATCATGCTTTAAATGTTTTTTTCGTCAAGATTTGAATTCGTGAAGTGAAAAGTAACGCGTATATACTTTAAGCAAACCCTGACTATAGGCGTTGTGATATTAAATGATTGTATGTTGAGTTTTCTCTCACCCTAACCTGACAATGGTGTACCGCAGTGTCTACACCGTCAGACTTAAGGCTAAATATGTTGTAACCTTGTATAAAAAAATCCTGCCCAGAAAATACTATATACAGTAAAAACATTTGCCAGTTCGCTTACCGCCAACGTATTTCAATGTCCATTTTTTTCCTTAGGAGATCCTGTTTATATTTTACCTCATTTTATCGCCAAACCCCTTTATAACGCCAAAGGACTACGGTCTTTATGGGTCATATCCGGCCTCATCGGGGATTTGAAATTAGTTGTTATATTCGTTATTAAGAATAAATGAAGTACACAAATATGAAGTTTCCAATTATTTTGACAACTGATTTAGGAGATATGGCATTACAAAGAGAGAAATCCGCATTTTCACAATAAAATGCGTAAATATCATCTGTTGTGCTGGTTTTGGTTGAAAATTCACCATTTTGAAGGAAATTAACTACACACTTTTCAATTTTTAAAAACCTGCACATGCACCAAACAAAGAAATATTTGACATGCTTAAACATTGTCATACCATTGTTCATTCGTAGAATGGAATTTTTGTTTGTCACATGCGGAGGCTTTCATTTCTGCATGCTAACTGTCAAAAAACACCATATTTTTGCTTTTTCTTCATAGCAACGGGAGGGCATCTACGCATGCGCGTTTGAAAAAGGTCTTCACCAAGAAAGATAGCCCCAATTAACCAATATGATGTTTATAATAGAAAATGGTAAATAAATCCAAGTTAAAATTTCTCACTTTTTATGAGGCCAAAAATGACCCATGACGCCCCAAGTCCTTTTCTCTGGACAAATGATTGCAGTATAGCGAGCTTTTACTTTAAATCTTCTGTCGCCTTAGTAAATATTATGGATTGAACAGGATACCTTTGTTCAATCTATTACTTTTTTACTTGAAAATATATTATTATCCTGAAATAATTTAATCTTGCTTGTAACAAGCATTTTCATTGGCTTAAAAAATTATGTTATCAGCCCATAACGTAAAAAAATGACGTCGCCGTTTGTAACGTCGCTTTTGATTGGCTGATACAGCAGCGCCAAATGTCACAGGACATTTATTGAAAAACAATTCCACACGTCCTGTTGAGTCGAGTCAAATTTATTATGACCGGAGTGTACTCTCATCATAAACCGCTTCGCGGTTAATTTGAGTACACTCCGTTTTTTTGTGCTATATCTCCATAACATGAAAAATTATATTCAAGTTAATCCTTAAATAAATTTATCACTTAAAAACATATCGAAGTTTTTTCTTTATACTCAAGCAATGTACGTACATGTATTAAACGTGTCGCAACGTTTCAACACCGACTGGTCGCTTTGTTGAGCTATATGACTGAGTGATCGTCATACAAGTAGCTTGACAAAGGGACCAGTCGGTCTTTGTACGTACATTGTCATAAAGTAAAACGATGATACTACATATTTTCAAACTAATGAATCTTATTTAAGACACCAAAAAAGCATGTTTTAAATCCAAAACAGCAAAGGGAAAAAGAAAAAAACTGTCATTAATCATTAAGTTGAAGCGAGGCATGGTTACAACTAGCGTTTTAATACCTATTAAAACCTCTAATTTTATACTCTGTGTTTGTCAGAGATTCTGACATTCGAGTACACGGCTCTGTCAGTATGTACTCTGTACGTTTACCATCACCATACACTGTGTGCTTGATTAAAAGGGGACAGCTTATTTTTACGTTGGAATTGCTCTTCTCATCAAAACTAACACGGTAAGTAAATTAGACACGAATCAATCATTTTTCCCTTCCTCGGTTATCTATAGCAACTTTGATAGATGAGATGTCAACATTTATTTCATTTCTTGATAAAAGAGTGAATAACGATAAGAGGTGAAGGTCATAGTTCCTCTGTTTATTTTGCAGAATTCGAGAGGGGAAAAAGAACACGCATTTTTTTGTGAATGGAATGCAAATATTCTTTATCTCCCTAGTCAAACTTGATTAATACACGAGAAAAGTCTTGGCGTATTCTAACATTCAAAATTGATAAAAGGGTATTTCTGCTTCATCGATTACATTAAATTATCGTGGTGGAAGCGGGGAAACAATGTTGCCAATATTTCTAAAAAAAAATTAAATACACTTTGTTAACAATTTGTCAAAGTGAACGAATTGTTTTTGAACTAAAATGATATTAACACTGACAGATTTTAAAGTTTAAGAAAATCATTAAAATAATCTCACTTTTAAACTTATACTACTCCTGAAGTGACTTTTCTACTCTTTTTTTCATTCCTCTTCACATCTCTACTAGGGAGAGGGCTTGTATAGGCATAGCCTGTTGCCCGATTCCCATTGAATCATTTGATTTAATAAAAAAAAAATGAAATGAAAACATCTCTACTAACAAAATACTACTACTGGACATAGATTTCGTTATCAAAGTTTTGGAAAAACGGTTCTAATTCCGAACCCTTCAATCCACTATAAGACTTTGTTTTCCTGAACTAAATGGGAAAATAAAAATATAGTTATTTGTGTTACTGATAAAACTACGACTAAGAATAACTGTTTCATTATAAAGCTACTGAAATTTGAACATTTCTGGTGACAAACAATTCTAATAGAATCAGATAATCCATGTTCATAACATTTAAACATCTAACTTGTAACAGGTCACTTTAAAAGTTTAAAAGGTATAAACCTTATTTTGAACATGCTGGACATAAATACCCCGCCATTTTACTGTTGGTATAACATTCTGGACATAAATACCCCGCCATTTTACTGTTGGTATAACATGCTAGACATAAATACCCCGCCATTTTACTGTTGGTATAACATGCTGGACATAAATACCCCGCCATTTTACTGTTGGTATAA
>JAUMHH010066658.1:0-43311 GCA_032359455.1 Chlamys rubida
CATTTCATCATGTAAACCATTGTCATTTCATCATGTAAACCATTGTCATTTCATCATGTAAACCATTGTCATTTCATCATGTAAACCATTGTCATTTCATCATGTAAACCATTGTCATTTCATGATGTAAACAATTGTCGTTCCATGTAATTATAAACTGCTGTAATTCCATGTTAACCCTTGTCATTGCCTTACAACCATTGTTATTCCTTTTTGACTATTAACACTTACACTCAAATGCATCAGTAGTCCAACGAATTATAGAGGTGTGTATTCAAACTTAACACGTGATCATTAAATCATAATCACACAGACGCTTTTATTAAAAGTACATCTACCCCCAGTAAGGATAAGACAGTTTTTCACGGTAGTACATGTATATTTGAACATGTCGTTTGTATGTACCTTGGATACACACGGTGTACGTAACATACAGCTAATTAATACATTCCACACAAACTTAATTGAATATGCCTGTAGAGTGGGTTACACCACTCGAGTAGATGTTTACACGTTAACCCTATAGTAACTACGGGCACGTTGTTCATATCATTTCTACAATAAAGGCTTACGGGGTAGAAACTAGTCCAGTTTAGCCGTACAAGCTTAACCACGGTGACGTGACATTTTGGTAAAAAATATTTGACAGTAATTAGTATACATGTATTTATGGTTTATTGTGACAGTGTTCGTTTGAATCCAAGGACATCAAATATTTTTATTATCAGTTTGAAGAAATTATGAAAGAGGATTGGTTTTAATTTTAGTTGTTGTGATATCAGGATGATAAAGCTGACTATAACGGAGAGGTATACAGGAGTGAGGTCGGGATACACCAGGGAGGTATAAGGGGTTCCTGGGTTAACATTCATTACCGGGATAAGCTGCCATGGTAAATATTTGAATGCTTTACGCCTTCAGTAAGAGTACAAAGGCTGGTATACAACGTTCACGAGGAGTCTTCTCAGAACGACTTTAACCCTTAACAATAGGCGAAATTCAACGAATGCGTGTTATTTTGATAAATATTTGATCTAAAATATGTCCTGCTTAAGTTGTGACAATTTATAGCTACAAGTTGTGAAAGCGATAGAAACCTTATATTGTTAATTTAATCTTAAATGCATATCATACTATTTGATATATTTTTTTTCTCTCTGAAACGACACAGTCACGTTATGTATATTTTTATCAATTAATTTAAAATCAATTTAAACTTGTGGCTGGTATCTGTGACAGAAGTCGCTGGTAGAATCCGTTGGAGCAAGCTTGTCACTGAGAGCGTGTGATAGGATTAACGTCCGTATCACAGGAGATTGACCTCCGATATACACGAGAATCGTTTGTTGGAAATTAAACCACCCAGAAAGTGTCTATTAACTTACCGTAGATTTGTGGAATGACTATTGCTGATTATAATCTCAATTAAATACCGTGTATGCCTAATAAGTTTATGTTTTTCAATTACGTTTTGGACAACAGAGGCGATAACGATATCGATTGATAAGGGATACAATGTTTATAGGTAAAACACAGCCAATGTTCGTTAATCAAGAATTCGAAAGTCAGGAAATTATTCCTTTATCCGGGAACAGAATTATCATATCTGATATTCAATAATTCAGATAATTATTATACCTATGTCTTTTATGAAAGGATATTATCGAATAATAACGTTACAGCAATGGAAAAGAAATGTCCGAAAGTAATAAGGCTCCATTGTATAGCGATGACGTCATTGTGTAAGGAAATGTTGCTATTAATAAGGTTTAATTTTAGCGCCATGACGTCATTGTGTAAACAGTAATGTTTAAGTAGTGTATTGTATAATCGCCTAACAGGACGAGATGGCGATAAACCAAACACATGTTACGTTTTAACACAAAGTGTTGGAAATATCCAAAATCCTTAATGGCTTAATTATCTTTGAGGAGAAAAAAACGGACTTAAGTTTGAAAACAATAAAAGTGTCAAAGTAATCCCTGTATTGTATTTAGCATAACACAGATTTGGTTTGGTGCTTTGAAAACAGACGTTTGTCTGAAAGCATCATTTACTTTTGAGTCGGAACATAAACTTTCCTTTTCAACGAACAAAAACAACTACGGACATATTTCCTTTGCATAACATATTCAAAATATGTTGGTATACATATTTGTTCCAGTAGAAAAATAAACCAAAACACAAACTGATTTCGTATTTCGTGAGAAAATATCGGACAAGCTGCTGAATCAAGTTCCATTTATAGGATGTGCAACGAATTAGTTCTCTAACTTATACCCGGTGACTTAGTCAAATATATATAAGAATGTTTTAACATGTTTTGGACACTCTCCAAAACTTTTAAAAGCTGCTAATTTGCCCCAATACAACCCGACAGACTTAAGAAAAGGGGTGTTGTCTTTTGAAGCCCATAGCAACAAAACTCACACAAGTACAATTACAGAAGTGATGGTTTAAAAGTACGAAGCGCTAAAGAAAACCAGAACGGTTGGTCGTGTTAGTCGCTAGCAACATGCTCTCCACTCGGCATTTCTATAACAAGGTTCATTTTAAGTGTTTGATGATGTTGTCCAGAACAATAGTAAGTAGCATCAGTGGGTCCCACAGACCGTGTGATAGCTATCCCGCCCGATGTCTACCCCATTACACGGATTAGGCAACCCCCTCTAAAAGCCCTTTAATCGGCGATATAGGTAATTTCCGGGTGTGAGACTGACAAAGGCCTGTTACGTACAGGTTACACAGGCTCTGCGTGATCACTCCTGGCGGGATCCCACATAAAACCTGTCCTTTCTTCCCCCTATAAATAGATTAACAGACATATTTACCATATACATTTAATTGGTTTGAGCGGTTTCTGCTAAACTACAGGGGAGTTACTATGTTGTATAAAACAGATAATTGAAAAGACAAACACAATTTGGGTGTGTTTTCCTCAAGTTAAGCTTTCTTCTTGTACATCTCCTGTTTTTAAAGTACAGACACACACTAAATTGACTGTACAGGCAAAAAACCCGACTTCCCATATTAAAAGCTGCATCCGAACTGTAAAACTGCTCTATTTCTAGGTACATGTACATGGCATGGTTTCTTCACGTTGTCAGCATTTGCAGAATCAATCGTACCTCCCAGGCTAATGTGTTGACCAAACTCCTGACTCTCCTCCCCTCCATCATTGTAGCGCCCCCTATCGCCACACATCAGATGTATGCGAACATGTGGTTACACCAGTACATAGGGAAGCGGTTTTCTGTCTCAGAAGTCTTTTATGCCAATCGCGTATCAAACATTTCTTCATGTTTTTCTTTAAGAAATTAAGCAAATGTCTTCATGATGAAAGATAATGGTTTGGGTCAGTTGTTAGGAAATGAAAAGTTTGAACAAGCTTGTAAAATGCCAATAAAAAACTACCATTTGTATAGCTGTATAAAACAACAGTGATAGCGTATTGATTGGGTGTAAATAATCTCTTTATAAGTAGTATAAACGTACATACCAGACCGAATTCCTGGTTGGTAGACTTGCGAGAAGTACCTGTTGACGACACGAACTATGGCTTTGTTTCAAGGATGACAACACTGGGGCCGAAATTGTTAGAGAATGCGTACAATTACGTGTTTTGTCGACACTTGGACCTTGAGCATTTACACGCGTAAAATATGACAGGTGATGCGTCATCAACACAAAAGGCCAAATGTAAGAGAATGTGTCGCAAGATGTTTGTCTAGAACTAGGATTTACTGCTTCGATTTGTTTCCCCCCTACATATAATAGACGGCGACAATATAGTCAGCGGTGGAACAAAAGTGCCAATCGATTACGATGGTGTTGGTGACAATTGGTGAATTTAAACTAACAAATATTTCAGCAATTCACCTTTCGTTTCAACAGTAGTTGAGACCAGTTTGGATTTCTAACTTTCTGGAACCTAGCATCAGCGCTGAGTCCTAGTAGGACGAAACAACTGTACGATACAGTGTTATTCATTTTTTGTCATATTGTGTTTTAATATTACCAAATTTTGACAGGTGCAATTACCTGTGTGTGGTACATTTTAAAATGTTTTAGAAGGTATTTAATAAGGTTTATAATCGGTGGATCTAAAGCGATACTCGGGTTCACCAGCTATTTGTTCTGTTCGATTTCTTCAAGACTTATACATAAAATCCATGAATAGTAATTATCACTTGATAAACGCAGAAAGGAAGTACTTATTTGAAAATCTTGTTTGTCCACTGGGACTCACCGTAGTGTCTTGGGTCAAACGAACTACATGTACATATCATGTTTTGAAATGTTCCGAATCATAGGTAGAACACAGCGAAACGGGAAAGGTGCTTATAGAACCCTTTATAACGTCACAAATGTACAATTTTCGGCTTCAGCAAATACTTCGTACTGAAACTGTAGTATTTGATATAATTCGTGCCAAAATAACATCCGGCTACCGGGGTAGACATCGGGGACTGAAAGTCAACGAGCACAATCAACCACCATATTGCATAAAATATTTACTAGAAATATGAAGAAATTTTAATGTATGTTGACTTCATCAGTAGGTTTTGTTTGGTTTAGTATTGTTTAACGTCCTATCAACAGCTATGGTCATTTAAGGACGGTCTCCTTTGTGTGCAAGATGCATGCGTGTAGTGCATGCGTGTGTGTTTTGAGAGGCTGCGATATATTCGTGTTTGTCTCCTTGTGATAGCGTGGAACTGATGCCGACCTCACTGAAACATACTCGTTTTATGTCGAGGGCTACATGCATGCTGTACAGGCTATCAAATGTATAAATTAAATAATGTACATGTCGTATTTTATATGAAATTAAAGATATGATGGGATTTGTTTAGGTTCAAACATAAACATATCAGACACTGAATCGTGGTCACCAAGAGTGCTGCTTTAAGCGAACCCGTCGTGCACCAAATTACAGCTATGGTGCACGGTCGTTACACGTGTAGTTATCAATGGAACAGCGATCAAGACGTGAACTTAGTGTAGGAATAGGATGGCTAGATAAGGCACCCTGCTCATGAATGGGGATCAATGACTACTCATCCGTGATTTAGATTAAAATCTAGGGAAGCTGTGGTTGGTGATCTCTGGGGACCAGCTTTAATCACATCGGACCGATTGGAGGGGATGCATGGCTAAACTGTTACACACATGTTGTTTTAAATAAATAGGAATGTAGCAAATAGGGTCTGCAGAGATATCCCGTACGCTAACGACGAAACTGCAGTAACTGTAGGGCAATCACAGACTGAACAGACACATATACAGGTTTATATACCGCATATCCGAACATCTTCCTAATGTGATCGTCTTTAGTCTGCAACATCAAATTGCAATTATGATTAATACGGGTTTTTAATGTTTTATAGCCCTGATTATTCCTTCCAGAATTTTGCTCAGATATCAAATACAGTTTGGTCACTGCCAACAGAAAAAGCCTTTCCAAGCTCTCCCCTTGCAGTCCTAAGCAGACCATACCGTATTGTTACTATAGGTATATGATAATACGGCTTTAATGTTAATTAGCATGAACTAATTAATATTATTTAAGGACATGATGTCTACCAATTACAGCAATTATTAACATGGAAATTATCATAAATCTGAGGCAGTTAGTCTGACGTAAATGTCCATACTCACCCTTTCGTGCCGGGGTCGTTCCAGACAGTTGACGGACAGAGTAATGACGACATTGGCAGCAAACAGTTAGAAGTCTTGTACACTGTAAAATAAAAACGTCTGGTATCTGTTGAGTAATGCATACCGCAAAGTTTAGACATTCAGTGGAATAGCACCCTTTCTTTTGTTAGTAAGAGAGAACAGCGGAGTAAGAAGGTTATAATTATCCTTAAAAGAAGAACCACACAAACAGGTAGTGCTAGGTGGAAATCAAATAGATCGGAGTTCAAATTACTGGCATAATTTCTCTATTGATATAGTAAGGTAGTGTTTACTTTTCTATCATCGTGATATTTAAAAATATAAGGATTCATATCAGGTGCGCGTAAAATTTCCTCTATAGGGGTAAACTATATCTCGTAGTAGGAAAGAGACACATGTTGGCTTGTTCCATTCTGACATAAGTTTCGGTGCAAAGTTGACTTTACTAAACACGTGTTAATATCGCAATGGTAGACATGTAAGTGTCCTGTCACTACTGAAACCAGGACATATGCCCGCTATAACAGTTACATATTTACCGGGTGTGGGACGACTACAGTCACTAAGAGTTGTGTTGACCTTTACTTCAATGATGAAGCACAATTATAAGTATTTGAATATTGTTTACCTCCCATCTAACAGGCTATACCTGCCATTAATGAACAACAATCGCGGCTATTTAACCTTAAATAACGCCCTCAATAACAGTCCGATAGCCATCATATACTATTGAACTTTACTTATATTGATAATGTTTGATAAATACGACATAGTTTGTATTGAAATTACAAGCTCTATGTGAAGTGTAGTGAGGCGCGAGTAAGCCTCCAGAATATACTGTATAACGGGGTGACCTCATGGTCTCCATACAATAACACACTTCATAACATCGCATGTAGTAGAAAGAAAAACGTTGTAGTGCAGATTTCATATTTCAGAGTTTAAATGGATCTTTCATGAATTCGATTATTACTCATGGTTATAAGAAATATTAATTCCCTACACACAGCACAGTACACGTGTTTTATTAAGGGTTTGGTATTTATCTAGTAGGCGATCTATAACAGTTATTTTTAGTTGGTGATACAAAGCTGCGCTGGTTTACGTTATTAAATCGTTTGACGTTACGTTGAAAGCCACACGAATGTATTGAATTATTGCTTGCATTAGAAACCAAATTAATTATGTTTTATTTGTCGTTTGAAGTGCTAAGCTAAAACCACAGTCAAATATTTGTTTAGTGTATGTATTTGTGTGACATTTATAGTGTATTTAAACTCTGCTTACAATCATTCTATGTCAGGTAAAAAAAAATCCGGACGGACCGGGTCCCACCCGGCTGTTATATTGACCGTATGCCCTTCATGATTGAGCTAAGTGTTTAGTTTCGAATTTAAGTACTTTGGCCACCGGAAATCGTCCTATATGTATACTGACCCTTGCATTCCAGCAGACACCACTAAACGGAACATCAAACTCCGAAATCAAATAAAACAGTTGACCAGTGGTCAGTAATACTTGGGTCTAGTTCCTAGTTCAAACTTGGACGAATGGTGCTGTACCGGAGGCCCACTAAAAGAATATAAGAGAGTGTTGATATGTTTGCATTTACAGACATGAAGGGCAAAATCTGGCGTCAAGTGCACCTGAGTTATGTTTCTAGTGGGGCAGTGGTCAAGCTCACAATGGTCGCTGTGACCAATCGCCATGGTTGCCAGATCTTGTACGAGCTCTGTTTGGTATCCATTGATACATGGACAGACGCCTAGTGGAACCCATCCCTTGCGAACCGTGCTTTCTATTTGATACAGTGAAACAGTTGGTTCTACAACACATGAGGTGTAAAATAAATGTGTTCGATTTCTGTTTTAACTCAAAATAAATTAGACTTCACAAATTAAAGCGAAAAAACCTAAATGTTGAGTTACAGGTACCGCAAACTCTATTTGATGTTTTGTATCCATCGGGAGATCTGCACACAATCTCGCACCTAACGAAAGTATTCCCTATACAGAGTGCCGCCTTCGTGATACTCTTAACATTGACAAGGCTACAGGAGTCGCAAACTCAAACTTACCTTAAAAAACAAGGAGATGTACATACACGGCAACGGCTGTTTAGTTAGAGGTCTGGTATTAATTGATATAAAAAAATCAACTTTATATTGACAGATATTTATAGTATACATTGACAGATAGTTCAAGTTTGCATTGATATAAAAGTCCTCTATATATTGACAAGATCAAAGTTCTACTTATTCCAAGGAAATTCCTACATAAACGGAATACAAAATATAAAAAAAAGAACATTTTTTTCTCAAGAAAGTTCTGTTTCCTTTTTAGTTTGAACTTTGATTTATTCACATAACATATGTAGTACATAATACAAACATGATTGAACAAATTGAACATGTTTCCTTGTTGAATATAAAGTGATCAAGTGAGAGACTACCGTAGCGAAGTGTTACATCAACTACACCTGGCATGTAAATCCAAATCCAAGCATCAATTACTCCTAGTATGCAAGACTAGGTAAAACCCAAGCATAAACTGCATCTGGCATGTAAGACTTGGTCAAACCCAAGCATCAACTAAACCTGGCATGAAAGACTTGGTCACATCCAAGCATCAACTACACCTGGCATGTAAGACTTGGTCACATCCAAGCATCAACTACACCTGGCATGTAAGACTAGGTAAAACCCAAGCATCAACTGCATCTGGCATGTAAGACTTGGTCAAACCCAAGCATCAACTACACCTGGCATGTAAGACTTGGTCAAACCCAAGCATCAACTAAACCTGGCATGTAAGACTTGGTCACATCCAAGCATCAACTACACCTGGCATGTAAGACCCAAGCATCAACTGCATCTGGCATGTAAGACTTGGTCAAATCCAAGCATCACCTTTATCTAGCATGTAAGGCTAGGTCAAATCCAAGTAAAGTCCTCATATCGAGAACTGGGCTACTGAAAACGAAACTAATTCATAAGTGAACTTGTCGATATTTATATCGCACAAGGAAATAAGGGGATCATCAAAGCGACCATAAACCTTTCTCAGTCTTCATTGACAATAAACAAAAATGATTGGGTAACTGAGAAATCATTTCCATTCTACATATAATTATATTTCGCTGTAGCAATGTTGACGGTTCTCATTATATATACTTTATACATTGAACACAATATTAAAGCTAAATTATATAATACACAATTACAAACCGTGGCTTCTGGAACTGTTCAAGGCGAGTATAATATATATCTATTAATGGGCAGTCCTAATTGAGCTCTTAAAGTATTCTATTAATAGAAAATGCAGCACTTCCATAAAACAACAGATTCCAACACATTATCTTCATGTTTTACTAACCATACCATTCAGTTTGTTTAAGTAGCTAAAACAGACATACGTGAAAGAAAACTATAACGTAACACAAAAACATATGAATTAATTATTTATATGAATTTTACAAGTTAACATCTAAACTTGTGTTTCACTGCTGTGATGATGTAACAACGTCACGTTATCTATTAGGTCAAACGGTTCAATGACAAACCATGTATGGCAAACATTTGTGTAGATTACATGGGTACATAGGTACTACTTACAGAGTGAAACGTAAGGAATATCACATCTAACAATGTGGAAATACCGGTACAAAAGAAAAGGGAGGACAGTTGAAATAATCGGAATGTTTCGGTAACACGTTGTTCTGGTCTATAATCACCCAATTTGTTTAAATGTTATGGTATGTCTTTATTATGCAATGTTTACAGTTGAATGCCCTCGTGAGGAATCTTTGACAAAAAGATATCACCACGAAACCTTCCTACCCTTGGATCGAGACCACTTTACGTGCTGTGAGGGACAGACCCACAAAGAACTGTCGACAACGTGGTCCAAAACCTGATCAAAAGCAAACACAAAACTGTCGAGTAGCTCTCTCATTCCTAAATATATTCACGTGTTTCGAACAAGTTTTACAAAATAGCCAAGTGTTGCAAAAGAGAATTTGTTTAAGAAGAAGTGATGATTATCACCACACGATAGCCATTGAGGTCCTCAGCTATGCTTGTCCTATTGTCGTCTACACATTCCCAAGTCGGACGGCCATTCTGCCCTGTCATGCTGTGATTCTACTACCGAGATGTTCCCATCGTTATACAACGTTAACGATTACCGCCCATCACGATGTCAACCCAGTGTTCCCGATGTGTGGTATAGCAAACTAGAGAGTAACTGGTATTATTCAGGTGTATTTCTCGTACCCCTGCTACCTGACCTTGGACTCTTCCTTTTTACTGTCACTGGGAATCTGAACTTATAATTAAGGGTATGTACAAAGTGATAGATCAACCATTACGGGTACCATAATTAAAATAAAACGTTTGTAACCTACCCATGAACGTGTTATTTCAAACAGCAATAAACACCGAGTGATGCGCTTGTTCTCCACCATGATTTGAGCTCTGTTGTAGGCCCCCAGGTTAAACAAGACAACCGTTTCTGGTTAGGTCTCTGTAATTGTGATGGGTCCTTTGGTAAGAAATGAAACAGTTTTTGCTAGATTTGTGTCTCCATGGTGAGCCCCCTAAAAGTTAGTCATGACAAAATCATTGGTTAGGTCTGTGTAATTAAAATGGGCGTTTTAGTAAGAAATGACCACAGTGTTTGCTAGGTCTGTGTCTACGTTGTAGGCCCCTAAGTTAGACACGACCGATCATTTGCTAGGACTACGGATCTGTCATAGATCCCTAAGACAGAAAATATCCTAATTTTGACTAGGTCTGTGTTTTAGTGCTAGCCCCTAGGTTTGATACAAACACCGTTTTGACTAGGTCTGTGTTTTAGTGCTAGCCCCTAGGTTTGATACAAACATCGTTTTGGCTAGGTCTGTGTTTTAGTGATAGCCCCTAGGTTTGTTATAAACATCGTTTTGACTAGGTCTGTGTAGATGATGTAGGTACTCAGAATTTTTTTTCGAAATTGCCTTTATCTAGACCTCTGTCTCTGTAATAGGCCCCTTGTTTCACCAGGAGTAAGGATTTATTACCACCTGTTTGTATTTTAGAGGTAGATGTTTGAATTTGTATAGTTAAGATGTCAGATATTTGGGAAGTATTAAACATTCGAAACAGAATGATTCAAATCAAATTGTAATTATATATTGTTCCTGAAGAATTTATCTCTGAAAATGTTGTTGGTATTTAATAGGCATTACATTAGTTGACGCATGTTGTAATCTTGCATTCAATCCAATAATTGTTTCACCTCCAGCCAAAACTAACTTTCATATAATTGATACCTAATATTAGATATAACCTTTTCAGTACTGTATTGCCGGTCGATGTATTCCCCAATAATACACTGAAAAAATGTAAATTTGTAATTATTTAGATTACTATGAGTACGTCATCGCTCAAAATCATTCAATATTGGGCAAAATGCCGTTTAGTTATCATTTATAAAACATTATTTCTACTGATAAATACTTGGCTATGCGATCACTACCTACCTGCCAGGTAGATAGCGTCCTTTATACAGGTATTTCCACCCCACTCTAACGACCCACTAAATATATATAACTTACCTGGGCATTCGCCTTCAGGTGCACAGAGAGTGACAAAGGGAGGTAATTGCCGGCAAAGCAATTTCACCGTCTCTAATTATCTGCTTCCGACAATAAATGCAACAGAGGTCTGTAAAGAAGCATTAGGGTATATGGGCAGAGATGCCCGAGGGCTCGACTGCTATGAAAGGGCATGATATTGAAGCCCAGCCGCTTTATGGCATAAATGTATTAAAATCAAGTTTATAGCTCCAGGTAAACGTTCAATTGTATGCAAAGTGGGATTATTGCCTATTCATGTCAAATGGTTGTAAAATGGACCGGAATTTGTGGTTGTGAGTTCCCTGTAAATCCCGAATTTAGTCTTACTAAGTTTGTTTGTGTGAAAACATGGATATTTTATGTTTCGAATTTATTTTCATGAGCCGATGTTAGTTTCTCGAGTAACACTTTTTACATCGAACGGTGTAACTCTAGTACATGTGTGTAATAGCATTCTATTTATATCTACTATCTCAATACAATGATATTCAAAACAAATATGAAGGTAAACAAGATTTTGTTTACATTCTCTGCAAAGCGATATATGCTTCAATTAGGGAACAAATGTTAAATTTCGTTGATTTATGATTTAGTTGGTTACATACACAATATTATTTTTTGAGTTTCGTTGATATATATTTGTAACTCACTTAACTTATTCTGACTATCATTTTAATGATACATAACTCATCTGACAACATATTTCAATTATATTGTCGTCGTACTGATGATAAATATTTCTCTTGGGTACATATTCTGACTATGTTACGCTTTGCAACATATTCCGATCATCGTTAAAATATATTTCACTTGCGACATTTTCAAACTTTGATTTTTCAATCATATTTTATGTTTCCTTCTTTTTAAGGGATGGTTTAACTCCGTTGAGGGTAACTTATTTTGACTGTTGTGGAGGGTAGCTTATTTTGACTGTTGTTGAGGGTAACTTATTTTGACTGTTGTTGAGGGTAGCTTATTTTGACTGTTGTGGAGGGTAACTTATTTTGACTGTTGTGGAGGGTAGCTTATTTTGACTGCTGTGGAGGGTAGCTTATTTTGACTGCTGTGGAGAGTGGCTTATTTTGACTGCTGTGGAGGGTATCTATTTTCGACAATTGTTGAGGGTAACTATTATTGTGACTGCTTTTGAGATACAGTTATTTTTATTACTGTTGAGGGTATTTTATTTTGACTATTTTTGAGGTTAACTGATTTGTATCTACTATACTTAGGGGTAACTTATTTGACTGCTGATTAAGGTAACTACTGTAGAGGGTAACTTATTTTGACTGCCGTTGACATATAGTTCACTTGTTTAGATGTCCCAACCATCCTTAATACATGATATTTAACTTTTTAACATATTTTACTATTGTTTTATTGTTATTTTGGTAACACTGACATTTTAATTATTGTTGTATTGTTATACTTAGTAACAGAGTCTGAATATCGTTGATATATGTTGTTCTGGGATATATTCTGTTTATTGTTTTAATACTTTATTTGTTATTTGATAGCATGGCTATCGTACTAACACGTATCATTGATGATTCCTTTTTTGTCATATTCGTTGTATTTTAAGTATGATTTCTTCCCCACAAAATATTTTGTCTCATGCACGTGCTTTTAAAAGAATGCACTTAAATACACATGTCAGACATAGCATGGTCTCTAGTGCGAGTAATGGAACCCTGAGCGTATTACATTAGGTGGATTATGGAAGGCCGATTGATGTGTTGTGTAACAGGTATCACGTGACCAGTCAAATTAACCAAAATCATGACTCTCTTAATGACTACCGAATAAATTGTTAAAACACATTAATTCTTACATTAAACATATTCCATTTATTAATTGAAATTAATTAAGGGTGATAAAGTGCAGTAGTTGTCGTTCGTTTTTTACCTGGTCCGGTTTTACCTGACGCTAGTGTACATGTAGTCACTCATTGCATACGCCCAATATAATACACCCTGTAATTCCGGTAGAGTTATACAAGTTTACGTAAGGAGAAACTACAAAAATGTAAATATAAAACCAAGATAGAAAAAAAAAAAATTCTCCAAAAATAAATTAATGCCAGGGTAAGAAACACACGCCCTTACATATAAAGTCTAACGAGCTTTTACCTCGCAAAGGAGTACTCTAGGCTGTTCTCACACCTGACTTCCTTTGATCCCAAACATGAGAGAGACCCGGACTGCAGAATTCGCTGCATCACAGTTCTGTAGCGGGGTGACGGCGTGCCGGAGCAGGCATGTGCATGATATGCAGCAGGCGATCCATTTCTGTGTTAGTCTAGAAGTCATGACTTGAGGACTAGGTCAAGTACCAAATTCGTGTTAAAACATCTGTTGCTTAACTCAGATAATTATTTTAACCCCTTTTTATATTTAATCTTATGATAATGCATTTCAACCATTTTAAAAAATATATCGTGAATTAAAAGGCCAGGTATAATTTCCCGTTAAACTAACCATACGGTGAGCAGGAGGATCTCTCTATGTGATCTGTCTTTTACAGTTTGCCGAGATGTCGTGATCCTCAGCAGTATATGTTTGAATTCCCTGAGAGTGTTTGTCTTAAACTCGAAGGTTTGACCTTGTTTTGTCTATTTCGTGTGAAGAGTGACACCTTGACTTGACCAGTGCGGTCACTACAAACTATCCACTGTCCGGATACCTAAGTCGGCGTGTCATCAAATAGCAATGATACACACTCAGGTGTGTTGGTCAAGAATCCTAAAGATTATATTGTTTGTACAGCAGTATCTCTTTACGAGGCGTGACCTTCAAATCAACATCACAAATTCTGATTTATTTTTCGTCCGAAATCCTTACTCAAACAAACGAAGGCAGCCTGACCAACGTAGACCAAGGTATTAGGAAACTATGTCAGGAGAAGCAACAACAATCTCTTTTTATTTATTGGCGCTCAAATATTAAACTTCCAGTCCAGCGATATCCCACATATCTGTATCAGCACCTACATACATTATCCCTGTACTTACGTCACAAGAAATCTAAATATAGACATGAACAAATAGAGAACCTCACCGAAATGTCAACACACCCTTTACTTGGCGGGATGCTAATTTGTAAACTAAAAAAAATTGGTCCACATTTTGAATGTGGATTTAGTAAAAGTGATAATTAATTTCTGCTTATAGACCATTCTCAGGTAGGGTATTGATACTCCCCCCTTCTCTCGTGTCCCCCTATCATATACACTGTTGTGGACCGAAGGACTTCATGTTGACATATTATCCATTATTTGCTCTTCAATTTTTGAGGTATTTTAAAAATGCCGAGTGAATCGCGCCATTCCGTGTGTATTGTGGACACGGGGCAGTGTTAGGCGTGGCCTAGTTACGATGAGACTGTATAATAATAGTACGGTCCCGTATCGAACGTGTTCCGGCTGACACTCGATCACATACAATCACACGATCCGTATTTGAGGAGTCGTTCTGGCATGACCCCTTTTGAACATACATAGTAAACACTTGATCTCGTATTATCTCGTTGGTCTGGTTAGTTTGGACGTTATCACATTTTAATTTATATTATGTATATTTTCTTGAATTTTACGCAAGATAAAATCAAAATTCAACAAATTTGACTTAAAAATACAAAGAGCAGATTAGAATTGACAAAAACAACCTAATTTATCAAAACTTTCGATTGAACAAAATATTATTTGGAAAAAGAGGAAAAGCTTGTGCTGTGTTTGTTAAGGTAAACTGAAAAGGTACTCTACCGAAAACATAAATACAGGGTGAAACGAACGGGCAGTGTAAGCGACCTAGGAATCAATTAGGTTTGGCTCGATCTTCGCCTGTATTGAATATTCTCACGCTAAATAGGACGACATACTTATTAAAATATAGCACCATTATTGTCAAAGAAGCAGAAGGAACCCTTTCATGTATTGGGAAATCCTCCTCGTGGTTATTTGTATCACACAACTCCTTTCAACATATGGACATATCAAAGACATTCATAATCATACAAATTGAAATCACGTTTTCAATGAATTTATTACAATACGCGTTTTTGAATATCAACAGATTTTTTGGGGTGAATGCGTTCAGAATCATCGTTCATATATTTATATAAATTCGGAAGGCTGTTTATTTTTTAGTGAGAGGTTTATAATATTATGTTTCACTTTACTATAAGCCTCTTTCTCCATTAGATGTTTATATACCCTGCAGTAAATCACGTTTGTTCCGAGACCGCCTAACAGTTGATTGACTAACGCTTGCTACACTTTGAGGTGAAGATGGGTATCAAACCTACTACAAACACACAAGACTGCATTACAACTTTAGTTTGCGGATGTGAGAATCATCATTACGCGTGTTAGCGAAGGAGGAAATATAATAGGGCCAAATTCACAGAATCGGCTTCCTACCATTAGAACAAACGATCACCGACACTCTGGCCTATTGTATATAACGTAGCTTAGTTAACGTATCCAGCAACTTACTTCATGCTTGGAACTTGGACGTGTTCGTGAAGTTTCGTGTTATATTTGTGTATTGTTATTATGTAGATGTTTTGTTTTGTCTCATTTGTTGACCAAACATTACATAAATGGGCATACCGTATCTATTTGATCTCAAATTATAAACTTCACTGTCCGTAAATGTAAGAAAATAAGTAGACCGAAATTGTGTTACCTTGTACGATACCTCACGTTTTCTATAAACTATTTAAAATACCAGACCAGATCTTAAAATACCGGCACGTGCATCCTATCTCGTGCACGTTACGTACTATGGTCAGTTTGCGAAATTTCACTTATCTTATGACGTGACCGTTTTAATGAATCATCATCCTATGACTTGACAAAAATTGCTTTAAATTCCTCATTTTTTTATCCGCATACTTCATCAGACGAGTGGGCATATCTTCGTCGTCACATTTATATTTTTAGAAAAATCGTTATTCCTAATTGGGTGGTAATTTGGTGTACTTTCTATCTAGAGAGATTTGCCGTTTAAAGACACCACGCCTCCATCTCTGCTAATAGTACTTGATTTATTTAAGATTGGACATACAACTACTAAGTGGGCTAATGAAAACGGCCAATGGTTGATTGTATAAAGAATCGATGGACATCGTAGATCGATGTATTCCTGGTATTCCGTGGTTTGATGTGTCACGCTCTTCTGATAGAACGCCTACAATTACAAACACGGACACAAGCAAACACCCAGAAACATACGTAAATACGCTTGATTTCATCACCCATACCTATTTAAGGGACTTGTAAATACAGGTAGCATGCTTCATCAAAACCTTAACCGGGAAACCACGGGGATTACCACATATGATGTGATTGGATACTATTTTTTATTGTTTTTGGATAAGTAGTAATTTCAATTTCTGTAGGATCACTTGAAATTGACGAGAGAGGAGATTAAAACACGTAAGTGCTTGATTTCATTATTAATATTTCATAAGTAATTCAATATAACTATTAATCTAAAACTAACATGAATATCGTCATTTAACAATATCAATTTTACCTTGTATTAAACTCATCCAATGCCTTAATGCAATTTAACCTTTGAAGGTAAAATAAAGATACCAAAGCGTCAACACACAATTATCTTGTCAAACCATCGCTTTCATCAACGTATTGTACTGTTTGATTTATAATGTTGCCTAATAAGTTGGTCTGAATCAGTGTGTGCTGGTAGCCATTGAACTCGTGATGGTATAATTTAAATGTTTTGTTCTGTGTTCTGATTATCAATTGGGACTATTAAGTTTAATTCACTTATCAATCTGATACTCGTATAAGTGTTTGTCTAGTATCAGACGCTTTAAATATAACTCGGGAGGGACGATGCTGCATGATACCAAAACCGATCCATATATAGACTGATAAGTGTATTGTATAATACTTCAATATGTGGTTTAGCTTGTTTTTACTTGGACGCAGAGTGAAATCAAATATTTTCACTATATTTTTATCTGTCGCTAATTACCCACGACAGGAACCTGGACCAGGAACCACTCAAACACAGGACCAATTAGAGTTGGGAGTAAAATCAATGTACTGCATTAACGTATTGTGTTAGTAAAACGTTTATCTGTATACGAGTCTGCTGAAGTAGAAATCGTGGGAGGTACACAGGGCAAACAGCTCTAGAACACCTCTCCAAGTACTTGTTCGTGTAACGTAATAACGTGTAAAATCATTACATTGAATACCTGAAATACTTCAGACGCCCTTATATGCATGTTGTCATCATAAGCTATCTTTATAATTTTGTTTGACTGATCCGAACAATTACTAAACGATCTGTGAGCCCAATACCGATCTGTGTACCCTTAAATCGCTCTGACGACTCTCTATAGTCTGAAAAGTAGGGTATGATGAACCTCCCTGGAGATTTTATAAGATTTTGAAAACGATTTATCCTGAAAAAAATTCAGTCTACTCAATGTGTTACGACTTTCCCACATTTGTCAAATGCAGAACAGAACATTCATCGGTGAGTAATGTGCATGTTCTTGTTTGAAGTTTTATTGCCAGGAACATATATACGTTGAATATGTTATGACGTAATTTATCAGATTTGTATCTGATAAAGATCTGTCTATAGACTAAATATTCACCTATACCAGTGATAATCATTTCACTCTCTACCTGTCAGAGGTGACGTATGGCCCTATAACTCAGTCGCCCCTCCCTTATTTCTAAAGATTGCATTTCCCAAGAGATCATATCTGCTTGATTCACAGGATTCTGTATAAGTCGTTATTTAATAAAATAAGATTGCATGTAAATGAGATAGGATGCAGTCTAAGTATAACCAACAATTAACGTCTCTGTACCTTAGGCCTTTCACCACTGTAGACCATAATGGACTCATCCATATCAAGGCATGGTAGAGTCTACTCAAGTTACATAGGGGTGAAAGGGTTAGAGACAGACGCTTACCTCGTGGTAATGAGGAAATGTATCTGTACTATACTTTTATTCTGACATTCAGAAAGCATGTTTGTGAATTATATTTAGAATTTTAACATTACATTGTCATTCAAAATACAGCTTGAATAGCATTGTCATTCAAAATACATCTTGATGAAAATCAACACTGCTGCATTCAAATCCTCTCATATTGTACCAGAATAAGATCAAGTTGTTTAACCTATTTTGGTCCTATGTACCTATATAAAACTTAAGCAACTCACCAGTGTATGCTTTTCATTAATGATGTGTACTTTGCATATGATGCAATAAATCAAACGACAACGACTTCAATTAACTCTGACAAACATGCAGTTAATAGACTCAGATCCAGAACATGAGCACGTGAACCTGACCTCGCTGACATGCCAATGATTGAACTTTTAGGGGTAAGCTAGAGAGTAGTCAATGCTGTAAATAAATACCGCCGACGCTAATTTGTCTACTAATGGTGTAATGATAATTGTGTAACAAACAATCATTTTGTTATCACTTTATGGTAAAGTGCATCTCGTCTGCAAAGTCTATGCACATCTATAATTAACTCTGTATCAGATGTGAAGTAATCATCACTGAGTTAGGTTTCTTTGTTGACGAGGTTTTGCTCCATGTTTATATAGCTTTATTCATCAAGACCTCACGTAAAACATCTACTCTCTACACTCCTTCATAATTAATACAAATTAGAGTTTGGCGGGTATTCCGACGAGTGTTCTGACGTTTCGTTTTTTGTGTTCTGCTTTTACTGACATTCGCTTCATAGATTGACCTTTTAACCTTGTTTTACTGTTATTTTCGGCTTTGAGGTGTATTGTTTGGTCCTTAGACACCCCATCTGTGAAGTAAGCGTCAAAAGGTTCCCACCATGCTAATTGCTGTGGTAGGAGAACACTTGTCTCTTCCATTACCAAGGGGAATACCTAGGAGTCGTTACAAATTATTGCCTCCTAATGTCAACAGACGACACTGAGTAAATACAAAAACGTCAGTCTTTTTGTCAGACAAAATTGCAACATGAGGCTGTTCGCCTAAAAACACGTTGCTCTAAGCCTTCACATGCACTGTAGCTTTTTTTTGGAAACATGAATCGAATACGACCGAGGTTCTCAGGCTGGAGTAATCAACTAAAAATATATGTGAACAGTTTCGCAAAATGTCACATATGATAGCTTTTGACCCGCTTTAGGTCTCTTGAAACTGTTTGAGACAGTGTTTTTTTGTGTCTCGAGTTATGTCACGGCATGCAGGTCTATCTAGGGTTCAGTTGATGTAATGCACATTCCACTCAATTAGGAGCTACCGTTACAAAGCATTCCTCCCCCTAATGCTGCCGTACTCTAGGACTGATTGCTTGCCTTGCACGCGCTACACGTGAGTTGGAGGGGGAGGAGCACACGATGAGAACAGGTATATCCCTAATGCACAGTTCCGTCTAAGTATACAACATGCGGTGGGGGACAAGGGCTTTTAAAGTATGACATGTGTGTACGGGACTACAAAAACACGTGTTGCATTCCACCACAGAAATGCGGATAAAGCCCATATTGTATGGTCCCATTGAGACCTGTATGGTTTCTTGTGCAGATTAGTTGCAGGATTCTGAACCACAGGGCACTACATCATAGAACTCTGACAGTCAAGGGCAATTCTGGCTCATTCTAGAAAATATATAACAGTTCGCTTCCAAATATTCTGAATACGATACAAAAAGTTGTGAATTAGAAAAGTACACATTACTACCTATAAAAAGCTCCTTTTACGCTGACAAGGATACCCTTGGCATTCCAAAGTAATGTGACGATTCAGTGGACGCGGACACTGAGCATTCTAACCGGATCCAGTCTCATCCCAATCTAAATGTATTTCTTTGTTTCAATCATTCTTTAAAACTATATATAGTGTTTAACTTATCATACATCACATGATGTTTGCTGGTTCAACGATATGTCTATAATGAAAATCGCAGGTTTGAGAAAAGTTTTAAACAAAATAAAACAATTTACGAATATCCGTCTTAAATACTTATATAATAATCCTAGCCAGCACCCCTCCATACACACACACACCGACAGATATATTGGTTGTATCTCCTGAGTGTTATTTTCTGTATCAAAAATGGCACCCGTCATACTAGTTGATCCGTCACATCCAAAATAGGTTTATTGATCGTTAATGTTCTTAGACACACTGGAAATGTTTTCTAATCCTGCCAACTCCGAAGTCCTAGTGTGTGCTATCTTTTCATAATGACGGCCCTAACTTCTCAGGTCAAAACAGGGAGAAAAAATGTATAGGGCGGTTCTTTCTCGAACATTCAAAATATTTTGAAACAAATTTTAAAGAAGCGAACAAAATGACATGTGATCTTACCAGCAGGGCAAACTGTTTTGTAGGCGTGTACCTATATGTTGCTACTGAGGAAAGATAAGTAAAACTGTCTCAATCAGTGATGAGTTATGTGGAAACCACTGTAATGATGCGACATGTAATTGTCTGTCTAGCTTTTGCTTTTAATTCAATTTAATTACCACTAAGGGAATTAATAACACAATCATTCATAGAAAGTATGCAGGAAATAGCGGTGAATCTCAGAATGGATTCATTGTGACAAGGGGTAAAAAGAATGCGTATCAGGCCCATGACATAATCCGCTGGTACGCTTGATGAGTTAGGAAGAGGCAAGAGCGGACCAGAACAAGTTTTGATGAATGACGACCGTGCTGGCGGGAACCTTTTTTTAGCCCTGATACTATGTACCACCAGTGTATGAACGTATGGCGCCACGTACGGCAGACCTCAGTCATCCAAGGGCGATAATTACACCAAAACATCCTCATTAAATGCAACGAATGCAGATGACAGATAGGGTTTAATCAAGAAAGGATGGAAAATGTCAAACTAGAAGAAAGAAATCATCTTAATTCTAAAACTATAAAAACACAAGAAAGTTCAATGATGATGCTTAAAGACAGGAAGTCATCTATTTTTGTCTGGTACTATTGTCTTGGTGTTCAGTTATTACCCAATAAACGACCAGAAGAGAATAATTTAGATGTCCCCTTAGTGGCCTCTTTGTGGGGTAACACCTTGGCGTTCTAATAACTCGTCTATAGGGACGTTTCTTGTAACATAATAACACAATGATACGCTTTACTGGGTATTATGTATGTATTCGGTGTCGTGGCTGTAACAAAAGATGAGGATCTTCTGATGGTACTTTCAGGTGTGAATTTTAAAATTCATACGCCGTGAAATATCATCTGAGGATCATTACTATCCACCACTGTCTATAAGATCTGAATACCTTACAATGTATCCCCCGGCTGTGACAGTAACGAACGACGAGACAACCACACATATATCTCCAAATTCACAAAAAAGGTATTATTTCTGGAATGGTTGTTCATCCGTTGTAATTTGATTATATTTAACAATACATGCATACCTCCTTTTCTTTTAACGACACAAGTACACTTTTGATCCCTATTTCGTGTTGATTCTTGTTCCATTTTTTCTGTCGTGTTGATAGTACAAAGTTGAAACAGTTTCTGATTTTATATGATTATGTTCAAGGACCCACTTGAAATAGATATCTTAGGATATATCACGAACATTTACATTTCTACGAGATATACCTATCTGTAACTGAGAGTTTCGTCTTCGCCTATCGATCGCCTTGAACAATAGTTTAAGTAACATTTCGAAAAAAAAAATATCGTTTTCTGTGACTGTTCATCCTCGGTTCCCGTCGTTATCTTTACTTTATTTTATGTCACCTCAGTTCCTGTTGTTGTCTTTCCTGTCATTAAGGTGTCCTCGCGGTTGCTTGGTGTTGTCTTTCCTGTTGTTTTGGTGTTCCTCTGCTCCTGGTGTTGTATTTATTATTGTTTTGCTTCTTGGTGTTGTCTTTTCGTTTGTATTTTTTTGTTTCTTTGTTTCATGGTGTTGTATTTTGTTTTGATGTTTCTTTGTTTCATGGTGTTGGCTTTTGTTTTTGGTGGTTCTTTATTTCATGGGGTTATCTTTTGTTTTTGGTGGTTCTTTGTTTCATGGGGTTATCATTTGTTTTGATGTTTCTTTGTTTCATGAGGTTATCATTTGTTTTGATGTTTCTTTGTTTCATGGTGTTATCTTTTGTTTTGGTGTTTCTTTGTTTCATGGTGTTGTCTTTTGTTTTGATGTTTCTTTGTTTCATTATGTTGTCTTTTGTTTTGGTGTTTCTTTGTTTCATGGTGTTGTCTTTTGTTTTGATGTTTCTTAGTGTCATGGTGTTGTTTTCTGTTTTGGTGGTTCTTTGTTTCATGGTGTTGTTTTATGTTTTGGTGGTTCTTTGTTTCATGGTGTTGTCTTCTGTTTTGGTGTTTCTTTGTTTCATGGTGTTGTCTTTTGTTTTTAATGGTTCTTCGGTTTCTGATGGTTTGTGTCTGTTTATTACAGCTTTGGTTCCCGATTTAATCTTTGTATGATAATATGTAGTTTAAATTTGTTATGCGAGCCTTATAGCTGTCAACCAATCAATGTTGCCTAAATTCAATTTCATATAATTCATATATGTTTTCCCTTGGTGCAATGCCACACACCGAACATTGAACTGTTTTACTTCACTGGTATGGTATGTTCTGGGAGTGCGAGTACGCCCGTGGGACAAACGGACGCATTGTGTGCTACTAGTACATCAGTATGCAGGGCTAATGTTATTCTTTAAAAGTTTTATAATTTTATCGTCGCTCTCCACCATATATGCAAATCAGTGTTGGTGTGTTGAATCGTGCCCTACATCTACGTTTAGGAATGTGGTTTATGTCTTGTTTGGCTCTGTTCAGACTTAACAAAATTTGAAAAAAAAACTGTATGTCAACTGAATGTCGAGACAATTTGTTCTTTAAACACGTTTTATTTTTCCCTTTTCAAGGATAATTTAATCATATGTATATTTTAACAGATTTTGGTCGTGTCTATATAAATTATATATATAATAGTAAAATAGGGGTATTCTGTTTACATTTGTTGATTTTAGTTGTTTATCAAGTTGGTACAATTGCATACCAGAGGAAGATATATGTTCTAATATAGCATTCATTTTAAACATATATTTTTATTAATTTTCTGAAGAGATGATCAATAGCGATTATTAACATGAATATTACATAATACATGTTAATATTTCGTTTCGGTTCGTTGACAAATTAAATTGAATAGTTTGATGCCAATGCAGTTTGTGAACAATTTCATGTTCTGTGGCTTGTTTTAAAAAGGAAAATAAAGTTTGATGCTGAAACGTATGGGGCTGGTTATAAAACAACAAGATAGATTTGATTTCCACACAAATTATTGGAAATATCGAGTGTGTTTTCATTATTCAATAATCTCATTTAATTCATAAATAATTATTTTTGTCATCGTAAGTAAGATGTGCAGTCGTTGGGTAATAATTGGAAAACAGATCAGTAGGATGTTTGAAGAAAAACCTGAATAAATTTGCGTTTTGCACCAATAACGAGTGTAATCATTGCTGTTATCAGTTTGCGAACCTCTGCCATGTCGACTCGGAGAAGCGCCGTGTCGAGGTGACACGGTCCACTGAACACGGGAATGCAGCCGTTCCCGCTCTTTGTGTGGTAAACATATTAAATATTGGGTTTGAAAATTACACAGATCGTCAACACATCAGCTGTGTCCAAAACCCATTGTAACGAACACTTCTAGTCTTTGTTCAATGTGGATATTTAGTTTCAATCTCCTACATCCCGAAACATAACCTACAGGATAGTCGGAGCGTCCTACGATTTGGGCGTGGCTGAGAACCCGCCAACTCCACCCTTCCTAGCCCTGGTGTAGGATCCTGTCACTATGTGTACCTGAATACATCAGACAGGTGTTCCAGCTTACCTGTGTACGTAACCTGTGTTACTGTGGTGTTCAACGTTAAACATGTTTATACATAAAACCACAGGTATTTGTATGTAAAGACTGCTGAAAAACGTATTGACCTTAAGCAATAGTATGCATAGAATTATCATTATGCATACATTGCGTCTATGAATCTTCGAGTAATTACATTTGTATGACTTTTACACGAATTCACAACATCACACATGCTTTTAGACGTAGAATCAAATTGAGTGTCAAAAAGATTAAATCATTTTGATATAAAATATGTTTCGAATATTTATGGGCGCTTTCTATTTTTATAACAGTAGTCAATATGGATGACATATGGATAAATAAGAGCTGGTTTTGTGTTGGAGAGGTCCCGTAAATCACTCCATTCCGTACACAGCGCTTTGTCCTACGTCCTTAACTAGTAAAGTGTCATTATCAAGGACGATCATTCAGTCTGAACTCCCCATGGGGTAAATAAATTAATTCATGTTGATATTTACACAATATAGTGATAGCACTCCAGGATGATTGGCATATTTCTCTTTTATTTATTAAAATAATAGTGAAAAAGTTAAAGATAGATTGTTGATATGACGTTAAACAATGTTAAATATGTAAAATTTCTAATTCTAATAACGAATCTAAAAAAAGGGTTCTTGCGAAAAACCTAATTACTTTTATTTACTATTCTATTTATGTGAATTAATATAAGCAATTATTGTGATGGGTAACCATTAATGTTATTACTACTGACACGTGTTATGCAGGAAGTTTAAGTTCTTGGTTTCCCCTCCGGTTTTTTGAGGATTCATGACTTCATTATTTCCGTTTGGTTTGGTGTCTTAGTTGTTGTTCATCGTGTTCCATTTTGTTTAGTAACTAAGTTGATTTATCGTGTTCCGTTCGGTTTGGTGTTTAAGTCGTTGTTTATCGTGTTCCGTTTGGTGTCTAAGTAGTTGTTTATTGTGTTCCGTTTGGTTTGGTGTCTTAGTCGTTGTTTATCGTGTTCCGTTTGTTTTGGTGTCTAAGTTGTTGTTTATCGTGTTCCGTTTGGTTTGGTGTCTAAGTCGTTGTTTATCGTGTACCGTTGGGTTTGGTGTCTAAGTCGTTGTTTTATTGTGTTCCGTTTGGTTTGGTGTCTAAGTCGTTGTTTTATCGTGTTCCATTTGGTCTATTTGTTGTTTAATTGCATCAGCCTTAGTTCTAAATGTATCTTGGAGTGTTTTTAGCTCTTGACTATTTTCATATGTTACATTGTTGTTAATCTTGACCCTCACTGTGTTATACCTAACATTCACTTACTGTAGTCACTTACCGTATTTGGATCTTGGCTAATTACAAACACGCCATTCACCATGATTTGGTGTAGCAATAAAACGTCTGTGGGAGCGTGATTTCGCCGTCCTTTCCACGTACACCCCTCTGGGAAACACGAGCCTGGAGAGTAATCCCGTTCAGTAGCATCAGATGTAATGAGGGGCACAAGGCGTGAAATGTACCAGATGGAATGTGGTATTAATAAACAGAATTAAAAAACAAAGATTTCAACTATATAAAACGTCTAAAATTATTACATCATCGAAAAAGAATCATTATTGGACCCCGCTGATAGTTTCATCGTCTGAAACAGGTATTTAGGGGGAACTTTTGGCTCGATAGAATCATAACAAAACAAAAAGAATACGGGGGTTCAAAAAGGCGTCAAAACAGAATTGAAAAAAATACCAGATTGCCACCAAATAATGTAAAAAATATGTAAAATAATCACCCCAACACAAAACAAAAAAAGCAACAAAAAGCAACTTAATACGGAATTCATTGGAAAACCAAGTCTAGCCACAATATCATTCCAGATGTTGAATACCGTTTCACCACGTGAAGAAATTACAGTGAGATTGTCATTTAGTTGGAAAATGTAATCATTAGTCAACCAAGATAAGAACTGTATGTAAATGAGACTCGTTTCTCACAGTTGTGCAATGTAAAGCGATGGAGGTACGATGGGCAGGGTTACGGTGTATTAGGTACACAGCGCTGAGGGATATATCCGGTGCCTTCATTAAGATATTAAAGTATTCTGATTAAAACTTTAATTTGATTGAATTTGCATAAATTACTTTTTATCATGTGAGAGACAAATAAAAATATAGTATTTTGATTATGAAATACGTCACAGAGATAATAACCCTTGATATGTTGTTGTCACACTGTATTGTTTAATACAAATAGCACAATGGGGTTGATTATGATATTTAATTAGGGAAAACTAAAGTATACCATTCTAAGCAGGCCACTGTTGAGGAATTTGATTTAATGTAAAGGTAATTCTTTTCTCCACAAATTATAAAAATCGATTAACAACAACATCCTCATTAAACTGCTTAGTTTTCTCCACGTTTTGATATTGCCTGATCAGAATGAAATTAAATATTGCAGTAAAGAATCTGGTAAATGAATGTTTGTCTTACTTAACTTTAATATCTTATCATATTACCCCCCAAAAAATATATCTAATTTTGCTTTATCTTAGTATTTAGACGTATTCTCAAATGAAAAAAATATGTAAAATTTAGTCTTAAAATTTAGTCTCATTCTTTGTACTAAAATCCCATACTCGCATTATGAGTTAACATATTTCATAATAAATGTACCACATTTTTTCCCATATGTATAAAGTATAAAGCATTTCTAAGGTAGGCAGTCAGCTTACACTCCAGCTGTCCCAACTGTTCGTCAGACTATGTTTTACCTGTGTCTTACCTTACGCCGACTCCTCTATAACACCGCCCGCTCTAGATCTACCTGTACAGTGTTCGCGGCGGTCTCGTTGATCAGCACTAATGTTAAAGTAAACCGTCGAGAGGACCAGACGCGTTCAGGATTTACCTCGGCCACTTAAACCTCACACTACGTTCAGCCTGTGTATATTTGTGAAATCGATTCTAATTTGAGAAGAAACGTTTTCGGGGATTAATAAGAAAACATCACCGTATTTTTTTCGTGTCTTTATTTTATAAAAAAGGAGAGAAAATCTCTGAGTTGTGGTTGTGTGTGTGAAGGTATCGCCTCGGATTATACGGTATACGTACAGTATATAACCACACGGTGTTGCTTGTTTTCTGTGTTCACCTTTCATACCAGGATTTAAAATAACAAATATTTCTGCGGATTTCTTATAACTTGTGTGATTGTTATACAAATATCAGCTGGCAGAAGTGAGACCTGTATTTTTTGGTCCCGCTTCAAAAAGAGAAAGAGAAATTTTACTCTTTCGTGACACGTTGGAATTTATTCAAACCTGATGTGAAACCAACAACAATTTGGTGCCTGACGCACGACAGTAGGCCTGAAGTTTAATATTTTTTGTGGTATTTCGATATTGGATATTATTAGTGGAGTGTTTACATTGTAGATGGCGGACCGACTGTGGAAGACGTGTCTGTTTGTCTACCTGGGGATCGGGCTAGTGTTAGCTAATGGTGAGTATAGAAACCACATAACGCTCCAAAATGCAATGTCACATTCTCTGTCGGCGAAAATTCTCATAATGTCTCAAGAAGTGAACCTTATATGTCCTCTGTACGTTTGATCTATTCTGAAAACTCAACATGTAATGTCTGGCAATAAAGAGATAAGACTTTAAAATGACAGATCTATTGAGAGTAAAATCGCCTCAAATGCATTTTGAAAGTCGCCCAGGCTGTTTTTCACAAGTGAGTTGTAATTTGATGAAGTTGGAATGTGAACGATCATGTCGGGAACGATGCAAGAGCAAGTTATGAGATCTTTCACGCGAATCTGCTCTGGTAAACTATTAAATACATACCTCTACTTGTGGAACTTTGTTATGTCTCCCCTGTATCTAAAACGTGCCTTTGTCTACTTTATTTTTCCATTCCCATTCCTCGTACATTAAAAACACATTCTGTTTGTACAACTTACAGTTACATGCCTATTTCTTTTACTAATAGATATATTTACACACAAAGACTATTGATTGCAATGTAATATGCTCTATCAAAACGCATGTTATTAATATTAAGTGGGCGTCACTTTTGTAAATTGCGCCATTGGATTTTATTTATTAGATATTGATAATCTTTTCAGTTGATGTCTGTTTTTCTGAATAGCATATTTAATGACATTCTATTAATATTTCCCTTTAACATACAACGATAGCGTCATGTTCAGAACGAATTGTTTTGAAGGAAATGTATTGAACGCGTTTTTCTTTCGAATTCATCCATCAACGTTGGTTATTATATACTATTAATCATTTAATAAAACCTATGAATTCCATTTCTGTAATAGATGGCACTAAATCGGTGTGTCGTATACCTGTGCTACAGATACTGCTAATTAATTCCGAATGATTTATAGATTTATTTCTCTGACATAAACCATACATTTAGGTATCATTTTATCAAAAAGATAATTCATCACACACGTTTTTGTTTATTACAGGCGTTATTAATTATGACCAATTATATATTTTTTTTATTTTTTTTTATATTTTAAAACTTTTTTGTACATAGAATTAGACACACTATATACAAGATAATATATAACTATATACTATAAGTATGGTGATTAAGTATCCAATAATTGAATGAGGAGTGGGCTTTATTGTATAGTAAATGTTTGCTTTGTTTTGCTTTCTTCAACAACTTCCTTACTTAATATAACAGGTGCTTGCTTACTTCGTATTTCTACTGTACTGATAGTGTTTTTAGTCTTTGTCTTGAAAATTTCTAGCAGTTTAATACCGTAGATTTATTTTCGAAAGTATCAGTGTTTACAAGTCAAAGATTATTTATGAGGTTAAATAAAAAAAAGTACAATCAGTGATTTTGGCGATGTTGCTTAAGAATCCCAAGAGAAATAAACATTCCATATGTTCTTTGTTCTGATTTAGACGTAAACAACAATGATGCTCATTATGACGCGTCATTTTAGGGTAGTCATGTAGCTTATCACAATTCTTCAATTGTCTAAACTGTGATCGTATTTATGTATACTAATATTTAGTAATACATATACTGCTAAATGATAGATGTTTGGTGTTCATCAGTTTGTCTTTATATTACGTTAATTGTATCTTATCCTAGTGCTAAATTCCGGAGTTTTATAAACCCTTTATATTTGATAGCCATTATCATGTTCTATATACTACAGAAATATGTCCTCCATGTTTAATTGATCCTGAATCTTAGCGCTTTAAGAGTCTGAGGGGAAGCGTTTAGTATGTATAATTAGGAAGAAATGATAGCGCGGTATCAGAGGCGATAACAACACTTGCAGGCCGCAATGTTTACTTGGGGACCTTTTGTCTTAGATAAGAGTGTTATTGAATGGGAAGGGTGGGGTGTGTTATCAGTGGTATATTATTACTGTAGACCCTCCTATCATGAGGTAACTGCCAGGTGATAAACACCATCCTGGGGTCGTTAGCTGGATAGTTTCGTTTCTATCGTCAATGTCATCACCATCATTACACAACATGTGTCAACACTTTTATATTATTCGCGTGTAAGGGCAAGTCAAAAGAAATAATTTTGATGTAGATTTGAATGCTTGGCATTCACTCAAGTAGAGATCATGTATGTATGATCTTAACCTTCTGCATGTAAAGGAACAAAATGGAGGACCAATTTTAAAGAATGATTCGGCTATTTCTTTCGTTGTTCTGTTCATAATTAACAAACAATTTTAAAGAAATTGGGATGGTTGGTTAAAAAGGTAACCACAGACATAAAAGCCATCAATTGAGACGGGGTTTTGATACTTTATAAGGATGCGTCTCAAGTATGATAGTTTCATATGATACACTGACGTGATCAAAAGCTGCTCACATTTAAACGGACTACTTTACTCCCATAAACTTTATTCTTGTGCTGTCTTGCACGAAAAGCAACAGTGCAAAACATTCCCTATGCATTCACTGCAAGTACGCTTTCTTGAATATAACTTAGCATTTCTTTTATGTCAGTTCATGTGAAATATTCATTGTATGAAGCCTGGCAGAATACTAGATGAATTCATTTCAAACATTTAGATTCCTCTGCCGATGTACGCATAATTTTATACAAACTAGGTCGCGGCCACTGAAAGAACATGGAAACACGTTCAAATATGTTATCAAATAGGTCAATATTTTCATTTCTAAAATTTATTTTCATGAGATATTATTCAGAATGTTAGAGCTGGGTAGTCCATACACTGAGGCTTTGTTGCCGTTTAATAATGCCTTCAACAAGACATTTCGTTTAAACTTAGGAGATTTATTTTCACATTTGTTGAGTAAACATTTCTACATGTACAGACGACATATGGGGATTTGCATGGATTAGACATATCTTTTACAGACACCTCGATGTGGCTCATTCAAAGAGCAGCTAATAATAAAATCTTTTCAACAAGGTAGTTGACAAATACATTAGCGGGATTCATTCAATCAGTTTTTGACGTTATCAATTAAAAGCTTGCCTAAACATTAATCTTTTCTTACTTATATTTAGAAACACATTTTAGGAATATTAAAATTCTAAAGCTTACACTTTAAGTCATCACAAGAGCAGAAGTACGTAACCCGGAACAAATAAACATTCACTCTTACAAACACCAAATTTAAGCAAGTAAAAAAAAATAACAAAAAAGTTTCTAATTGAAAACAGGTCCGTCAGTCTGTAATGTGATATTCCTAGATTAAAGAACTAGGGCATAGTTAAAACCAACGAGGAGGAGTTAAAGAAAACACGGACTTCATAAAATAAAGTTCTTTGGTTAAAATGGAAATAAACATTTACAATCTGGAAGTAATGTATTTTTTAATTAAAAGGGATCCGGTGCAACATTGAATAAGTGTATGTGGTAAAACCCCTTCATCTTCGGTCTGTTATCAAAGTCTAGAATATACATAGAACTGAAGTTGGTACTTTTTGATTTGAAGAGCAACGCATCATAAATAGAGAAAATCGCGACGATTGTGAGATCTCGTCTTCATATACACTACTTAGAAGTGCTCAATGGTTTGCTGAGTTTTTAAATTCAATTTTTATTTCATCACGTTCATAAAAACAAATTTACGAGACTCTAGTATGCTGGTATATTTAGCTTTAAACAACAAGATATAAGCCGTAAATTTAAAAATCAATTTACTGATAGACGGGTAAATACATACAGCTGTGAGCGTAAACAGACCTGCACGATTGTACAACATGCACTTCGCAAATATACACAGCGGATTTTTGGGTGGAGTTAAATTATGTGTAAATTCTACATCTAGTCAGGGTTCCACGACAGTCTCAACTGTCACAAGTTTTATTTCTTATAACGCTATGACGACATTTCTATGCAGGGCATGTGTATCATACTACAGCTCAGGTAAGCGTTGAGCGGAGTGGAGGATAGTGGCGTTTCTCGTTAAAGGGCCACACAGGCGATGATACAGTCTCTGTAATATTATAACGCCAGGGCGAGATGCAGCGTTCTTATGTCAATCAAATAACAAACTGTAATTTAGGAAATATGAAATATTACAAAACCCCATTATTGTATAGTGTATACACTATATAAGACAGTAGTAAATTAAGTATTTCAATACCTTATGTCAATTTTAAATGCTGCACTTTATATAACAATGCACAGAAGAATCACGCGAGAAGATTTACGAGGAAGGTATTGTATGCACGGGCTGCGAAATACAATGAATATCTGTCTTAAGAATTTTACCACAGAATTCGATTCGTTTAGTATAATATTTCGGTAGTTTTTTAATATTGTGGAATAATACACTGCTAGACACACCCAATGATATGAATAACTATTGACGCATCTTATAACTTTAATGAATTAAATAAACTAACGTTCGCTAACTTTATTATTACTAAATTAACTTATTGGGTTTCATTGAAAATCACCTTTGGTAGTTTTTCTGCACAGTGCATTGCCAATTTAAGATAAAATCCACATAGAATATGAGCCTATTCTATAATTCATGAGAAGAAATGGTTCTTCAAAATGTAGGTACACCATTATACAAAAACAGTTTATAGGAAGGGCATTGCAATCCCAAAGCAAAACCATGAATAATTCTTGATAATTGAAAAGTTAGAACTTATGAAAACACAAAGCCTTTATCAGAAATAAGTTAAACATACAAACAACTGTCGGAAATTAAAAAGGAGTGTTGGTTTAAAAATCAAAAACGAAAAATTATTAATAATAAGAAAAGTATGACTGGATACCATTCATTCATTCATTGAATTAGACTCAAGGATAAATATAGATAATTTTATTACATTTCAAATAGTACCTGAGATTTAATCATTGCTCCTAATGCTATATAAACAGGTTTAGACTGGGTGCAATATCACTTGGTCGTTGTGCAATAGCCCGATAGTGGACTGGTCAGTGATAGGGGATAGTGGTCAATGATAGAGGTCAATGATAGAGGTCAATGATAGAGGTCGATCATATAATCCAGTAGATACTGTTATCATATTTAATGAATCACGTATGTGTAATCAGTCAGCATTCCCAGGGCCAAAGACGATATATATTCATTGTTAGGAGTCGATGGATGGGTTTCATATCGAGTGGTCAAAAGTAAACGTTATAGAGGAAGGGACAACGAGGCTTAGCCATGTGATGTATTGACTAGCCACTGTAAACACGGATTGTAAATAGATAGTGCTGGAATGTTTGATTTGTGTAATGCGAAGAGCTATCGTGAGAGTAGAAAATATATCTCTTAGTCAACAATGCAGGATAGCTTTTTCTTCCAACACCCACTAATTCGTCGACCTTAAATCCCAGGGGGCGCCACAAATGGTAAATTAAAACGTCTTGACATTTACATTGGATAAAACCCGGAACGTGATGACCTTTATCAGAGAGCGAATCCTCACTACACAGATAACATTATCACCATATAGAATCCTGGTCTTTGTTACAACTAAGGTTTTCTTAATTTTAATTTTAGTATATCTATGAAGCAAACACGACAAAGACTTTTTCCGTGTGTTTCAAGAATAATATATTTTCAATCAAATGTTAAGCAGTTGTGGGATGGGAAGGATCCTTTAGAGATATGTCCAGAAATTGTATAAGTCTTCCTCGGTATCTAAGTCACATTTCATTGCAAGAAAGATAAACCTACCACGCACAGTTCATCGCACCTTTAATATTTAGCAATAGAAATAGTGTTTTCGTTAGTAATAGAAGCAGGGTTATAAAGCTTGGAACTTTTTGTATATGCATTAACACATCACACACATCCCGTGACAATTGTATATGATTCCATTTTATTACTTTTTGACATACATATGCCATACATCGGTATATTTTGTATTGTAACCTATTATGTAAGCAATTCTAGCTTCATTATTACATATGAAATATGTTAATACATATGCCAAGAACAGTAGGTACAGTTGGTAAGAAATATATATATATCTCGTTTAAGTACATACTAAAAACTAAAATGTAAATGTCGTGTATATATCCACAGAGCATACCAAAAACAGGAATGTTAATGTCGTGTAACTTTCCACAAAACATACCAAAAACAGGAATGTTAATGTCGTGTAACTTTCCACAGAACATACCAAAAAAAAGGTATGTTGATGTCGTGTAACTTTCCATAGAACATACCAAAAAGTAAAATGAAATGTCGTGTAACTTTCCACATAAAATACCCAAAACAGGACTGTTAATGTCGTGTAAATATCCACAGAACATACCAAAAGCAGAAATGTTAATATCGTGTATATATCAATAGAACATACCAAAAACAGAAATGTTAATGTCGTGAGAATATCCAGAGTACATACCAAAAACAAGAATGTTAATATCGTGTAAATATCCACAGTACATACCAAAAACAGAAATGTAAATGTCTTGTAAATATTCATAGAACATACCAAAAACAGAAATGTTAATGTCGTGTAAATATCCACAGTATCGTGTAAATATCCACTGTCGTGTAAATATCCACTGTCGTGTAAATATCCACAGTACATACCAAAAACAGGAATGTTAATATAGTGTAAATTTCCACAATACAGACCAAAAACAGGAATGTTAATATCGTGTAAATTTCCACTGTACATACCAAAAACAGGAATGTTAATATCGTGTAAATTTCCACAATACAGACCAAATGTACATTGAACATACAGAGAAACCAGTGTCACAAATTTGGCAGGTGAACCAAACACGTTTTTATAGTACAGACACAACATTTGTTTTCATTATTGTTTTGTTGTTTCAGACATTGTTATCAGTAATCTTTTGTCGACTTATTACTTTTATTTTGAATTTGAATACTTCGATGTATACAAATGCGGATTTGTAAAGTTATTTAGTACATCATCGTCGTCATCGTCTCAGACATCTGTTGAGGATTCCTGTCGTTAGAACATTACATCATGTCCAAATGGGGCCGTTTAATAGAGTAATTTTTCTACAGAGAAAGTTTATTAATGGAGTCTCGTAAGTTACTTAAAGTCAAAATGTAATATAAGTAGAGTATGATATATACACATTATACCTATAAGTCAGTAAAAAGATAACAGAAAAATGAAATTCGTGAGTCACGTTCGCTAATGAGTGATAATGTTTTATCTGGTAATATGATATTTCTGTGTAGTTTTTAGTCTGATGATATAACGTTAAAGTCATCCTTTAATTCCTCACTCTAGTGGAAACACATGTTTGTATACATTCACTTAGTTCTTAGGGCACAAGCTGATTCTTAAAAGAGAATATGACAAATTAATTTAATATTTTTTATGTTATTTCGTAAGCTACCAGTTCGGTTTTATATTCTCTATACATCATTTAAATAGAATTAAATATTCAGGTAGGTATTTTTGTCTATGCATTGAGATTGTTATCTTATATTGACTTTACAAAACATTTCTTCATATTGCCGTATCCAGCTTAGGTGATATATATATATATGCAATACATGTCCAAGAAAAGGTATATTTCATTAAATGTCGTATTTTTTGTATTTCCACTTGATTACCTGTTATTGATAGTCGTCAGTGTGTCCCCGGTCTGACTTATAACAAGACACATCTAGATAAGTTATAGACGGCTATTCAGGCTAATGCTGTCGGGTATACATAGCTATGACCAGTAACTATAGTACCAGAGGTCAGTGTCCGTTCTACATGTCACCAATAGGCCCCTTTGTCTCTAGCCTGAAGGTTAACTTATAGGTTTCCACATGAATAGTTCATAAAAGACGATATTTCAAATAAGGTCATTTAAAATCACGTGAAATATTAATAAAGAGTTGATGTGTCGTGAGAGTTTTCGTCAACAGATAGAAGCTTTTTTGTTCATTTAATCATAAATCTCTAATTCGAGAGGTCGAATAAATGAACAAGATTTCTGGCTGTTGTAAATGTCGAAAACAAAAGTGGAAACAAAAAATGTCGTAAATGATAAGAAAAGAATTGTTTACATGGAGTCGTTAGTTTAATGACAACATTGTTCTTTCACAATCTACTTTTTGTTTTGTAGTATGTACCAATATTGGTCCCCTTGGTATGATAACTGGTAACATCAAAGACTGGCAGATAACGGCGTCCTCGACGTATCCCAGATCATGGGATAGAAAATGCGACGTCAAATATGCACGTGTTTACCTCCCAAATAAATACGGTTGGTGCGCAAAATACAAATCCTCGTCGGAGTGGCTTAAAATCGACCTTGGAGTAGCTGCTCGGGTAAGTACAAAGCTCACAACTCACTTTGATCAAAGAAACTTTGGTATTATTCAAAATTTTGTTGATAACTTCCTAACCACAAATCCTTAGTAGTTGATTTCTATACGATGTGTCATTGGTGTGTTTAAGCTATTTACAAGCCTATACGGTGTTGCTTTACATCCATATCATTTATCAAACATGGTATTGTATCTGAAAACGTCAGCATATTTTACAAAACCAAATATATATATATAAAAAACGCACACTGTTGTGTGACAGTCTTAGATCTAAAATAAAACGTCTCCCAAATATAGTCCAACGTATCTGTATCAAAGTAACTAATCCACCCATTGTCCACAAGGTGATACCCATAAACTCGTATACTACATACATTAAGGGAGCACGTTTTTAAGTGAAATAACCCAGCTTTCGTGAACGTTTGGTGCCGAAATCTCCAATTAGTGTTGATACCCCTATACTTTCGTTTGTTTGAGGATCATGTAGTGTTGATGAAACGAACGTGGCAGCTCTTAAACTGCAATCGCGTCTTTGGTCCTGTGCCAGGTCTGAGCGTGAACGTAGGGTAATACTTTGCGACATTTGTGAATCCTCCTGATAACAGGCAAATTGTTAATTACTATCAACCCTTTACAGAGGTGTAAATATCTCTACCTCTTACATATTTATTGGTTTTATGTGTTGAAGGCACACCTAATATTTCTGTCTGTAAAAATGGACATTTATTATCAAATTTTCGAATGTTTACCTTTTCTAAAACGCAAAAAAAACTACTTTATCAAACGCGATATTTTGTTTTTAAATGAAATAACTTTTTCAGACTTTCGGGCAAGGGTGACTATAAACGGAGCAGTCGATATAACACTAACCTATGTAAGCTGGGTTGTCGGGCTTCGTAATTCTGAGGTTTCAATGTGGAATATAATGATAAAGTAGGTTTTATTGGCATCGCATAACTTCTGTAATAAAACCAACGGTAAAATAAAGGAGAAAAAAGTAGTGTCATAAAAATGCAAATTAGGTATGATTTTACGACGCAGATGTACATCACGCGTCCAACCAAACCGCTGATTATTCAAATAAGGAATAGCGCGGTTTATAAACAACTACATGATATCTTGTAGATTTATCTTTAAACGACAGTCTGGACAAAAAAGTAAAATACCATTCCTCGTCTCCGTTGAAAATCCAATACCTGTGGGTCGGATTACTAGGATTTTTATATTTAAAAAAGATAGACAAAAATTAGGACGCAAAGTCAGCGGGCAGAATTTGTCCGGCATATCTGCCCTCCAGCCACGTCCACTCAATGTTCTCCGCGCTCATCCTTTAAATGTCTGCATATTTTATCTTAGGTTTTAACAAAGTAGCAAAGAGCTAGACCGGTACAGCCAGGAGCGAAGTAGTTAAGGTGTGAAATTGCGTCTAACTTTTAACAATAGAGAGAATTTCTTTTAACAAAGAGTATTTACGTAGAGGATAATGTATTGTCTGTACACCAGACGGATGATTATCGGGAAATGTTACTGCCCAGGTACGCAGTCTTGACTAGCGGAGGATATTCACGTGATTATCACCTGGCAAAAATACATAATTGATGATATCACATTTATTTAATTGTCAAAAGACACTTGTTTGATTACATGATTGTAATACATGCCGAAGCATGCTCCCACGTGCCGCTGGACCTAGATAATAATATCATGTTTATCGAATAAAATTCATCCTAAAATAGTTATATCACCTGATATGTCGTTATCGTATATTTCAGTCCAGTTGTTTCTATTTACGTGTTATCTGTACTCCCACACCAGAAAAACACATCTTATCTGTCGTGTTATTTACACAAACAAGTTCGTTACTAACGTATGATTTATTGCACGTGCAAGATTAGAACAATTTTTTGCGGTATATTACCTTGTTGGGAATGGCTGATCCGTGGTATAGACAAAAAGGCGGCTAGGCGTTTATAAAGAGATCCTATTTAAACTACAGAGTATGTCATCGCACGTCTAATATCATATTAATTTGAATAATATTTTCCTCATTATAAATGGTAGCGCCATGATCAGCATAGGTAATGGTAGTTAAGCATAGAACACACAGATAAATGGCGAGATTTCCCGTTATTTGACTAGCAGTACGACCCCAATGTTGACGTGTTTAACGTCCTACTTATCTGTACGGATTACAAGTGAAAAATGTATATGTCAGTCATTGGTATTACCTCTTAAAAGCAAAAAATATAGGAGTCGTCATTTTTGACAGGTGTAATGATTTTTGACACAACTTCTACTGATGTAATCATTAAGATGTCTGCGGATATATCAGGATTTAAAAGACAAGTAAAAACCCAATTCAATCATCGTCTTTGTGTAAACATCGGGGTCTGGTAGATGTATTTAGATATTTTGAAAATTACAATTTAAGAATTTGACAAGTGAAATACAGATTAACTCCGACACATTAACGTCTCAGGTTCCTGAAAAATTACTCGGTGTCGTGTAAGAAATGAGGATCTTTCCGTGTTCTTTAATGCAAGAAAGCACAAAGGCAATGATAACACAGGGCTGAGATTATGACAGGGATGATCCGGGTCGGCACAGATACACCAAAAAATAAGACAATAACGACAGAATGAATGTGAAGAACATTCCTGGGGACCGAATGCGTTATCGATTATTATAGGTCAGAAAACATACGAATAACTATCATATACAGTACAGATTGTTTAACCTGGATTTTCCCAATGACAAAAACTGAACGCGTGTTTAGAAATCTGATATAATCAGTAGACCAAGTGACTCTAAGGTAGACTTAAATGTCACGGAATTCCTTTAAGACATACACTGATGTCGTGTCCCACCTAGATCTGACTTCAGATTACTGGGGACTCCACAAGCAGCGAAGCTATGAAAGGATGGCTCTCTACACTGGAGATAATTTATCCTCGCTCAGATGCATTTTCTGACGTGTTAGCCGGGGGTACAGACAATAGCCATATCATAATTAAACATTACACAGTATAACGGGGATATATACCCCGTGTCTTTTAATAAACTGAATCTATATCTGATAATTCTGTGTAGGGGATATACTCTTAATGTGTTTTCTGTCATATGTTATACAAAGTCAGTCTAGAGCATTAGTTTATTATCCAGTTTAATATTTAAGGGTATCTAAAATAATTGGGATATTGGAATTTATCGTTCAATCTCTTTTTAGTATCTTGTGTACTCACCTGTGTTGTTTTTACCTGTCCAGTTGTCGGGCAGTTACTATCAAACTAGGATATGATAGCATATGTTTCCAGATGTATACACAGAGGAATGTCTGCTCAGATATAGATAAATAACGTTTTTGTCATACTTAACAAGAATTTCAACATTATTTCACATTATTTTATAATCAAAATAATAGTCAATTAAATATTTTCTCTTCACCACTATTGTTTTTTTTTAAATGAATTAAACATATTTAGTGCCTGAAATGTGTAAATTATTATACGGCTACTTGTGACATTTACCGACACGAAAGTACCTTAATTAACAAATGTCTCAAGTTTCGTTACTGAAGAATGCAATATGAGCAAAGGTAACAATCTATATAAAAAACCTTAATATATCAGAGATTTGGACCAATCACAACAAAGACGTCAGCTGAAGTGCATTGATGTGTAAGAGAAGGGGAGCTTAGTTACAAAAATGGATGCCTCTAAAATGTTAATTCGTCAGGGGTTTAACTTATAAAAGTATATTCATTTCAATAAGATAATTTGAACAATAGTTCAGATTGAATTAATTAGCATTGATGAGATAGCGTGGTAAACAGTATTCATGAATTAGTTATTTTAGTGTCGTTAACATGAGGTACAGAATTTAATCAAACTGATCACATACATGATGTAACATGACTTTTACGTATAGACTATATCAGCGTATATAATGACAATACTGTCTACATACAGACACTGTCCTGGATTTAATTATTAAATAACCAAGTATAATCCGATCGTTTTGCAAGATTTTAAGAAGCAAAATAAAAAAAGAATACACTCTGTATTATATACACAAGGGCACTAATAAAAAAGTAGTCAAAAAGGCAGTCATTTTTAGTCCAATTAAAGAAGCATTTTCACAACAGTTGACTATAAACCACCTCCATGTGACGTTTCTCCCTATCTGGAAGAGGTGATGTGTAATTACATATACAACAGATTAAATATATAAGACAAAAACCTATCTTCATACAAAAATGCAAACGACGGGAACTGAGAAATGCATAAATGGAATGGGAAAAATAACATAAATCTCAACAAAAAATCGGAAGCAAATCCAGATACTCTTGAGGAACGGCTTGTCCTAGATATTTTTATCTATGTTTGTTGTGATCTGTTTTTCTTATTTTGTTCACTTTGTCGTGTTACAGGTAACGGGTGTGGTGATCCAGGGTCGAGGGGACGGCAAGGAGTGGGTGACGACATTTAAGGTGTCCTACAGTATGGACGACTATAACGAGGAGTACGTCACTGACCAATACGGCAACCATAGGGTAAGTCTCCATGGCGACAGTATAAGTATTTAATGGTAAGACACGATATCCGGCTGTTCTACGCATGCGTAAAATAACTAGAATGACAGCAATATCCCACCGTGTCGCAAGATAGATAAAGACTATAATTTGTGTAAATATATCAGGTCTTCCTTATTCGTGTTGTTTTATCCAGAGGTCTGATGCATTGTACAATTCCCGAAGACTGGAAGGGACTCTTAATTAATCATGCAGTGTTAAATCATGAATTTCTATTATGTTACATAATTAAGGTTACATATATTATACCATTAAGAATATATAAATACAAATACTATTACAGGTGTTGGAGGGCAACGTAGATGCCTACTCTGTAAAACACGTGTACCTGGACCGACCAATCCTAGCTCGATACGTCAAGTTTCACACAGTGGCCTGGCACAAACATCCGAGCATGCGCGTGGAGGTTCAGGGCTGTCAATGTGAGTCGTTTTCTTCAATTATATGTAAAATAATGTATGTAATTATCTGCAGATGGATCCGCATAAACATGTTTTGTAGTATTTTTGAATTTATATGAAAACGTGTGATATTAAAATAATGAATAAATAATATGCAAGCCAGCTGCAAAATGGTATGAAAAAAGGAACATTTCGTGACGACTGTGTATTTAAAATTCTAACATATTACAAACGTTTAATAATTCCATTGTAATAGATTATTTTGTATACGGCTGCCAATGTAATACATGTAACAAACACTTTTTTATTTTGCTTGGCAGTGTGTAAGGAATATATAGGCCTGCCGCCGTACGGCCGGATCACAGCCTCCTCATCCGGGAAACAACGCCGGAAGAGCTCGTGTCAGCCAGAAGACGGTACCGTTCTCAGTAACAAGGGCTGGTGCGCGAGGCACAGCAGCAGTAAGTTTTAATAAATCTTAACTATCGTATAGACGACCTTTAGTAAACATGTAATATGTAATAACTGGCTCAAGGTATCCATCTCAAGGTAGCTTCATACTAAAAATCTTTTTAAGGACAATTATCACGAGAATTACAAAGTAAGAAAGCACGAACTAAAACATTTAGCAAGTCGATGCAGAAAGCTAAACAGCGTTAACTAACTTTACTGTATAATTTGGCCATTTCAATAATTTAGGATTCATCATTAGTAATAAAAGTCAAAAGAATGAAAATACATGTCTAAGTCTATATATGTTCATATTTTGAAAATGAGTTTATCATGGGAGTGTACGGAATGCGAGTGGTTGAGATAATGCTGTCGTTTAACGCTTTTTATGGAAGTTATACCTATGTTGTTGCCGGTGATTATTATTTATAGAAATACCTGAATATTAATTAACACGTTACACCTAGCAAACTGTTGTTCTTAAATAAGTCGTATCAATCCTATTAAAATGTGTCTTAGCTTATATAAAGCTCGTGTCGAGTGAGGCAGTGTCTAGAAAGACTAGAGCGTGCTGAATCTCCTATCGGCCATGTTTATGGTAGATGAGCATTGTATGGGATCAACATAATTACTCCCAGTGCAGTTTTTATAGAATAATATGATTTCATGAACCATTGAACGTGAACTATTTTTTTGAAGCGATAGGGTATCATAGCATCTAGCAGTGATCTGGTTAGCTCGGACAATGGAGCATTGACATGTGATGGCTGGACATCTAGCCATGAAATCTGTAGAATATACATCTTATCTCCTCTCCGGTCTCAGCGTTTTTTGCATGAGGTCTTTCAGGAATGTAGTTGTTTTCTCACTTTGTATACAGTATGCGTGGTAATCTTCACAGGTAGAAGGTTCTGTCCTATACCAGACAATACACACACTGGTCCTCAGCCTAACTCAACATGTCAAGATGGTGTTGGTTCGCGGATCTGTAATTGAAACTAGTGTGCCCATCAACAATGAGCCACTAATTGGTTAACGTTCCGTTGCTAGTATATCTATTGATGTGTGAAGGGCATTTCTTGTGTCACGAATGTTGTAACCTTGTTAATGTTTTTATAAATCTACTTTACTCGACTACTACAGATGCCATTGTTTAACAGGAAATAAAATATTGGGAGGTTTTTCCAAGGAGAGGTGTGCGCATGAATATACACAAGAGACGTAGAGGGCATTTAGGTACAGGCGCGCTGTGTGTAATATACACAACCAATCAGTGGGCGTACACATATAGACAATAGGATGGGGAAATAAATATGGCTATGATTTGTAGAATGGTTTAATTTACACCAGCTCCAACAGATTAAAGACTTTCACATTAAAGTAAAAGTCAGGTTAAATGTTATGTCTACTACAGAAAACAAAGGCAGAATTATGAGGAAACGGATTAACAGACCGTAAATAAGCTTCAAGATAAAACGAACGTTTTAAAAGCTTGTTAGGTTTTCACTGCACACCTGCACAATTAAGTCGTATGTAGGTTACCCCCATCATACTCCCTCCTAATCAACAGCCATTTCCTTTGTTTCAGGAATTGCGTTTGTAATCCTTAGACAATAGTGAATAAAAGACATGTTTAATGTTTAAAGCAGATTTTATACGACTCTTCTTATTAATGGCGGAATAAAAACCAGATTTTCTATTAAAACGTAAATTAGTATCGTAATATCAGTTTCCTTTGTGGAAACCCTATTTTTAGAATCGTGTGTTACATATGATGCATCAATCATAAAGAGAGAGAGAGAGTACCATTAAATCTTATGTATCCTTATATTTTCTTGTTTAAATCCTATTACAGACAGAATTAACCTGCCGTGTGTAACACTATTCCGTCTTTGCGTATTGCAGAGTTATCTGCTCTTGTTAGCAGGCATTGATTGTTACGTGATTTGTTAGTGAGA